>JAWPHD010009088.1:0-107760 GCA_037043455.1 Cyrtodaria siliqua | reverse complement strand
ATATATGACAGTCGTTTTTTTAGCGGTGGATGCAGACAACCTACATTTTCCTGGGTAGAACCAGTATTACTGTATACCTCATTTTCCTGGGTAGAACCATTATTACTGTATACCTCCCTCCATTGTAAGAATTGACACATTCTCACAGAAGACGGACTGATATGTATTACAGTGAAGATGGATGTAGAATCTGGAAGACGGGAGAATATGTATTTCAATGGACAGATGTAGAATCTGGTTGTTGAATGGAGTTTTACTTAATGTTCAGCACATATTAGGCTATATATGATAGTCGATTTTTCAGTGGTGGAAGCAGACCACCCACATTTTCCTTGGTATAACCGGTAATGTATAAGTTCCGCCATCCGTAAGAATTGACACTTTCTCACTTACAAATGGAGCTCCCAGAGATGACAAATCCGGAAGACCGGCTGGAGATGTAGATTCCGGAAGACGGACGAATAGGTATTTCATTGACAGATGTAGAATCTGGAAGAGATGCTGTTGAAAACGTACGTAGAATCTGAAAGTATTACAATGAAGACAAGTTTAGAATCTGGAAAGGTTAGGCTGGTGAAGACGTAGGTAAAATCTGTAATACATGCAAATATGTTTTACAATGGACGGATGTAGAATCTGAAAGACAGGCTGACAATGGACAGATATCTGCTGTGACTTCTGACTCCATCCAACGTCTTTGACTTTATGTAAAAAAGAAAACAAGTGGTTAATAAAAAATGAATCAATCGTGTCCTGACCATTTTTGTAGTAGTGGGATGACAGGCTCCATCCAACGTCCGACTTCTGACATCACGCAATGTCTGTGGCTTCTGACTCCATCCAACGACTGTAACGCGACGTGGCAAAAATGTGTTACGGGGTAGAACCAGTATTACTGTATACCTCCCTCCATTGTAAGAATTGACACATTCTCACAGAAGACGACTGGATATGTATTACAGTGAAGATGGATGTAGTAGAATCTGGAAGACGGAGAATATGTATTTCAATGGACATATGTCGAATCCGTTTGGTTGAATGGAGTTTTACTTAATGTTCAGCACATATAGGCTATATATGATAGTCGATTTTTCAGTGGTGGAAGCAGACCACCCACATTTTCCTTGGTATAACCGGTAATGTATACGTTCCGCCATCCGTAAGAATTGACACTTTCTCACTTACAAATGGAGCTCCAGAGATGACAAATCCGGAAGACGGGCTGGAGATGTAGATTCTGGAAGACGGACGAATAGGTATTTCAATTGACAGATGTAGAATCTGGAAGACATGCTGTTGAAAACGTACGTAGAATCTGAAAGACATGGAAATACGTAATACAATGAAGACAGGTTTAGAATCTGGAAAGGTCAGGCTGTGAAGACGTAAGTAAAATCTGTAATAAATGCAAATATGTTTTACAATGGACGGATTAGAATCTGAAAGACAGGCTGGCAATGACAGATGTCTGCTGTGACTTCTGACTCCATCCAACGTCTTTGACTTTATGTAAAAAAGAAAACAAGTGGTTAATAAAAAATGAATCAATCTTGTCCTGACCATTTTTGCAGTAGTGGGATGACAGCTCCATCCAACGTCCGACTTCTGACATCACGCAATGTTTGTGGCTTCTGACACCATCCAACGACTGTAACGCGACGTGGCAAAAATGTGTTACGAGGCACGACGAAACAAAAATGTGTTACGGGATGCGACGCGATGTTACGGACAACGTGATTCCTTTATAGCCCCACTAGACCCTTACTTCCCTTTAAGAAAAGTGGGGTATAATAAAAATGGGTTACGCAAAGCGACTTACAAAAACGGGTCCCGGGAAACGACGCAACGGAAAAAAAGTGTTACAGGATGTGACGCAACGGGATGTAACGCAACGGGATCTTACGCAACGTGACAAACAAATGTGTTACGAGACGCGTGGCGATGGAACACACATTGTTATGGGACACGAGGCTATGTTACAGACAAGGTGATTACAATATATACCCCACTTCACTTTGTGAAAGTGGAGCATAATAAATTAATCTTGTCCTTACCATTTGTGCAGTGTTGAGATGACAGGCTCCAACCAACGTCTGTGACTTCTGACTCCATCCCACGTCTTTGCTTCATGTAAAAAGAAAACAAATGGTTACTAAAAAATGAATCAATCTTGTCCTTACCATTTAGGCAGTAGTGGGATGACAGGCTCCATCCAACGTCCGACTTCTGACAGCATGCAATGTCTGTGACTTCTGACTCCATCCAACGACTGTAGCGCGGACGTGGCAAAAATGTGTTACGGGGCGCAACGAAACAAAACGGGTCCCGGGAAACGACGCAACGGAAAATAGTGTTACGGGATGTGACGCAACGGGATGTAACGCAACGGGATCTGACGCAACGGGGCAAACAAATGTGTTACGAGACGCGTGGCGATGGAACAAACATTTGTTATGGGACACGAGGCTATGTTACAGACAAGGTGATTACAATATATACCCCACTTCACTTTGTGAAAGTGGAGCATAATAAATTAATCTCGTCCTTACCATTTTTGCAGTGTTGAGATGACAGGCTCCAACCAACGTCTGTGACTTCTGACTCCATCCCACGTCTTTGACTTCATGTAAAAAAGAAAACAAATGGTTAATAAAAAATGAATCAATCTCGTCCTTACCATTTTTGCAGTAGTGGGTGACAGGCTCCATCCAACGTCCGACTTCTGACAGCATGCAATGTCTGTGACTTCTGACTCCATCCAACGACTGTAGTGCGACGTGGCAAAAATGTGTTACGGGGGGCGCAACGAAACAAAACGGGTCCCGGGAAACGACTCAACGGAAAAAAGTGTTACGGGATGTGACGCAACGGGATGTAACGCAACGGGATCTGACGCAACGGGGCAAACAAATGTGTTACGAGACGCGTGGCGATGAACAAACATTTGTTATGGACACGAGGCTATGTTACAGACAAGGTGATTACAATATATACCCCACTTCACTTTGTGAAAGTGGAGCATGATAAATTAATCTTGTCCTTACCGGTTTGCAGTGTTGAGATGACAGGCTCCAACCAACGTCTGTGACTTCTGACTCCATCCCACGTCTTTGGCTTCATGTAAAAAAGAAAACAAATGGTTACTAAAAAATGAATCAATCTTGTCCTTACCATTTTTGCAGTAGTGGGATGACAGGCTCCACCCAACGTCCGACTTCTGACAGCATGCAATGTCTGTGACTTCTGACTCCATCCAATGACTGTAACGCGACGTGGAAAAAATGTGTTACGGGGCGCAACGAAACAAATCGGGTCACGGGAAACGACGCAACGGAAAAAAGTGTTACGGGATGTGACGCAACGGGATGTAACGCAACGGGATCTGACGCAACGGGCAAACAAATGTGTTACGAGACGCGTGGCGATGGAACAAACATTTGTTATGGGACACGAGGCTATGTTACAGACAAGGTGATTACAATATATACTCCACTTCACTTTGTGAAAGTGGAGCATAATAAATTAATCTTGTCCTTACCATTTTTGCAGTGTTGAGATGACAGGCTCCAACCAACGTCTGTGACTTCTGACTCCATCCCACGTCTTTGACTTCATGTAAAAAAGAAAACAAATGGTTAATAAAAAATGAATCAATCTCGTCCTTACCATTTTTGCAGTAGTGGGATGACAGGCTCCATCCAACGTCCGACTTCTGACAGCATGCAATGTCTGTGACTTCTGACTCATCCAACGACTGTAGCGCGACGTGACAAAAATGTGTTACGGGCGCAACGAAACAAAACGGGTCCCGGGAAACGACGCAACGGAAAAAAAGTGTTACGGGATGTGACGCAACGGGATGTAACGCAACGGGATCTGACGCAACGGGGCAAACAAATGTGTTACGAGACGCGTGGCGATGGAACAAACATTTGTTATGGGACACGAGGCTATGTTACAGACAAGGTGATTACAATATATACCCCACTTCACTTTGTGAAAGTGGAGCATGATAAATTAATCTTGTCCTTACCGGTTTGCAGTGTTGAGATGACAGGCTCCAACCAACGTCTGTGACTTCTGACTCCATCCCACGTCTTTGGCTTCATGTAAAAAAGAAAACAAATGGTTACTAAAAAATGAATCAATCTTGTCCATACCATTTTTGCAGTAGTGGGATGACAGGCTCCATCCAACGTCCGACTTCTGACAGCATGCAATGTCTGTGACTTCTGACTCCATCCAACGACTGTAGCGCGACGTGCAAAAATGTGTTACGGGGCGCAACGAAACAAAACGGGTCCCGGGAAACGACGCAACGGAAAAAAAGTGTTACGGGATGTGACGCAACGGGATGTTACGCAACGGGATCTGACGCAACGGGGCAAACAAATGTGTTACGAGACGCGTGGCGATGGAACAAACATTTGTTATGGGACACGAGGCTATGTTACAGACAAGGTGATGACAATATATACCCCACTTCACTTTGTGAAAGTGGAGCATAATAAATTAATCTCGTCCTTACCATTTTTGCAGTGTTGGGATGACAGGCTCCAACCAACGTCTGTGACTTCTGACTCCATCCCACGTCTTTGACTTCATGTAAAAAAGAAAACAAATGGTTAATAAAAAATGAATCAATCTCGTCCTTACCATTTTTGCAGTAGTGGGATGACAGGCTCCATCCAACGTCCGACTTCTGACAGCATGCAATGTCTGTGACTTCTGACTCCATCCAACGACTGTAGTGCGACGTGGCAAAAATGTGTTACGGGGCGCAACGAAACAAAACGGGTCCCGGGAAACGACGCAACGGAAAAAAAGTGTTACGGGATTTGACGCAACGGGATGTAACGCAACGGGATCTGACGCAACGGGGCAAACAAATGTGTTATGAGACGCGTGGCGATGGAAGAAACATTTGTTATGGGACACGAGGCTATGTTACAGACAAGGTGATTACAATATATACCCACTTCACTTTGTGAAAGTGGAGCATGATAAATTAATCTTGTCCTTACCGGTTTGCAGTGTTGAGATGACAGCTCCAACCAACGTCTGTGACTTCTGACTCCATCCCACGTCTTTGGCTTCATGTAAAAAAGAAAACAAATGGTTACTAAAAATGAATCAATCTTGTCCTTACCATTTTTGCAGTAGTGGATGACAGGCTCCACCCAACGTCCGACTTCTGACAGCATGCAATGTCTGTGACTTCTGACTCCATCCAACGACTGTAGCGCGGACGTGGCAAAAATGTGTTACGGGGTGCAACGAAACAAAACGGGTCCGGGAAACGACGCAACGGAAAAAAAGTGTTACGGGATGTGACGCAACGGATGTAACGCAACGGGATCTGACGCAACGGCCAAACAAATGTGTAACGAGACGCGTGGCGATGGAACCAACATTTGTTATGGGACACGAGGCTATGTTACAGACAAGGTGATTACAATATGTACCCCACTTCACTTTGTGAAAGTGGAGCATAATCAATTAATCTTGTCCTTACCATTTTTGCAGTGTTGAGATGACAGGCTCCAACCAACGTCTGTGACTTTTGACTCCATCCCACGTCTTTGACTTCATGTAAAAAAGAAAACAAATGGTTAATAAAAAATGAATCAATCTTGTCCTTACCATTTTTGCAGTAGTGGGATCACAGGCTCCATCCAACGTCCGACTTCTGACAGCATGCAATGTCTGTGACTTCTGACTCCATCCAATGACTGTAACGCGACGTGGAAAAAATGTGTTACGGGGCGCAACGAAACAAATCGGGTCACGGGAAACGACGCAACGGAAAAAAGTGTTACGGGATGTGACGCAACGGGATGTAACGCAACGGGATTTGACGCAACGGGGCAAACAAATGTGTTACGAGACAGGTGGCGATGGAACAAACATTTGTTATGGGACACGAGGCTATGTTACAGACAAGGTGATTACAATATA
The DNA here is from genome assembly GCA_037043455.1 of Cyrtodaria siliqua. NCBI lineage: Eukaryota > Metazoa > Mollusca > Bivalvia > Adapedonta > Hiatellidae > Cyrtodaria > Cyrtodaria siliqua. Next base: position 101,802 of record JAWPHD010009088.1, on the reverse strand, counting down.
TACCCCACTTCACTTTGTGAAAGTGGAGCATAATAAATTAATCTTGTCCTTACCATTTTTGCAGTGTTGAGATGACAGGCTCCAACCAACGTCTGTGACTTCTGACTCCATCCCACGTCTTTGACTTCATGTAAAAAAGAAAACAAATGGTTAATAAAAAATGAATCAATCTCGTCCTTACCATTTTTGCAGTAGTGGGATGACAGGCTCCATCCAAAGTCCGACTTCTGACAGCATGCAATGTCTGTGACTTCTGACTCCATCCAACGACTGTAGCGCGACGTGGCAAAAATGTGTTACGGGGCGCAACGAAACAAAACGGGTCCCGGAAAACGACGCAACGAAAAAAAGTGTTACGGGATGTGACGCAACGGGATGTAACGCAACGGGATCTGACGCAACGGGGCAAACAAATGTGTTACGAGACGCGTGGCGATGGAACAAACATTTGTTATGGGACACGAGGCTATGTTACAGACAAGGTGATTACAATATATACCCCACTTCACTTTGTGAAAGTGGAGCATAATAAATTAATCTTGTCCTTACCATTTTTGCAGTGTTGAGATGACAGGCTCCAACCAACGTCTGTGACTTCCGACTCCATCCCACGTCTTTGACTTCATGTAAAAAAGAAAACAAATGGTTACTAAAAAATGAATCAATCTTGTCCTTACCATTTTTGCAGTAGTGGGATGACAGGCGCCATCCAACGTCCGACTTCTGACAGCATGCAATGTCTGTGACTTCTGACTCCATCAAATGACTGTAACGCGACGTGGAAAAAATGTGTTACGGGGCGCAACGAAACAAAACGGGTCCCGGGAAACGACGCAACGGAAAAAAAGTGTTACGGGATGTGACGCAACGGGATGTAACGCAACGGGATCTGACGCAACGGGGCAAACAAATGTGTTACGTGTTACGAGACGCGTGGCGATGGAACAAACATTTGTTATGGGACACGAGGCTATGTTACAGACAAGGTGATTACAATATATACCCCACTTCACTTTGTGAAAGTGGAGCATAATAAATTAATCTTGTCCTTACCATTTTTGCAGTGTTGAGATGACAGGCTCCAACCAACGTCTGTGACTTGTGACTCCATCCTACGTCTGTGACTTGTGACTCCATCCTACGTCTGTGACTTGTGACTTCATCCTACGTATGTGACTTGTGACTCCATCCTACGTCTGTGAATTGTGACTCCATCCTACGTCTGTGACTTGTGACTCCATCTAACGTCTGTGACTTGTGACTCCATCCTACGTCTGCGACTTGTGACTCCATCCTACGTCTGCGACTTGTGACTCCATCCAACGTCTGTGACTTGTGACTCCATCCTACGTCTGTGACTTGTGACTCCATCCTACGTCTGCGACTTGTGACTCCATCCTACGTCTGTGACTTGTGACTCCATCCTACGTCTGCGACTTGTGACTCCATCCTACGTCTGTGACTTGTGACTCCATCCTACGTATTTGACTTGTGACTCCATCCTACGTCTGTGACTTGTGACTCCATCCTACGCATGTGACTTGTGACTCCTTCCTACGTCTGTGACTTGTGACTCCATCCAACGTCTGTGACTTGTGACTCGATCCTACGTCTGTCAATTCAAAAATAGACAATCTAAATACCTGATTGTAAACCTTGAAAGTAAACTGAAGGAAACAGGTAGGTCTTTGTAATTAAAACTGACCTAGTTTTGTTGTGTTTTATTTATAACTTTATGTAAAACTGATCCAACAAGGGGACATAAGCCTCCTGTGGAGGCTTTACTGGCTAAAGTTAAAGCTTATGTAAAAAGGACCATAACTCTGTCAAAAATGATTCAACCAGAACATGGCTAAAGATCGGATGGAAAATGAAGGCCCTATCGTTTTAACGAGGTAAAAGTTAATGGACGGACCGACGACGGACGATGGAAACTCGCCATCCCATAAACTCTGCTGGCCATTAAAGCTAAAAAATAAAAAATAAAAATATGATTATTAAAAAAAACCACAAAAAAACTATAAAACTAGATGGGTGTTCCGCAGAACACGTGTGTCACCTGTCAGAGCTTTGTCAGTATAACAAGGTCTACTGGACCCAGATAATTGACCTTGACAAACTGGCCTGAGTGAAGAAAAAAATAGTATTTTTAACCCCTATAATGACCTTCAATGTGACCTTGACCTTTTTATTTGAGTATGGCCATGTCTATGTTGTCATGACAAGTATATATTGAAAGTTTGATGAAGAAATATCATAAATGAGAAAGTTATAGCCAATGTTAAGTTTTCTTGAAGAAAATAATGAGTATTTAACCCATATAATGACCTTCAGTGTGACCATGACCTTATATTTTAGTATGATCATGTTGACATTGTCCTGCAGATGAGTACATATTGAAGTTTTGAAGAAGAAAAATCAAGAAATGAGAAAGTTATAGCCAACGTTAAGATTTAGTGACAGACGACAAAGTGATCCATATGTGTCGCAGTTTTCTTCGAAAAGGCGACACAAAACTTTTTAACACAAAATCCTGATTTTTTAAAAAAATAATAAAAACATTCGCGAAGAACATTTTAAATGGAAATTTGGAGTGCACGACTTGGTTTTCGCACTATTTTGTTTTTAAAGGTAAATCTTGATTTTTTTAAAAACTCACGGCGTCCCGTTAGTTTTTCTCCTCACTTGCATTTATTCAATCATTAATATTAATTGTTAACATAGTAGAAAGCAGTATTTTTTTTTACATATTACTAACTTTTTATAATATTGCACCAATAATAAATTTTAAAAAATGGTAATATATTGAAGAATATTGAAATCTCAATTTTTTATTTAATTATATACAAGGAGCTTTAAAGTCAAAATGACATAGGATAATTAAATCGAACTTTTGGTTTTGATGGAAAATCCGGAGATTGTACACTTAGATTTGGCAGGCCTGTTTTTCGAACAGAGCTTAAAATGAAAACTCAATTTTATTTTTAATGCAAGTAAATTTAGTCAAAATCATGCTGGATTAATAAACTGAGGTGATAATGTTGATGCGTCACTTCTAGACTGCCGTGTGTCCCTTTAATCCATTTAATCACAATATTGAGTTCCATTGGAGCCCAGAGATTATTTGAACCAACATTTATGAATTCACCTATAGCTTTTGAGACCTGATACTCTGTTGAGGAACCTCATAGCCAAAATTAATTGCACTAGGACTAGAAACAGCTTATATGCACAACTCGAGGTGAAGTTAGAGGCAAACCATCTGGGTGATTACACCATAAAGCCCTTTTATTCTTTGAATAGTAGAAAAGATAAAAAGAACTAGTCAATTATGTGGTACAAGTTTCCAAGGATACAACTAAGAGCCAAGGTTGGTTCTGCCAAGAAAACTATATCCTTGTCCATTAAATAAAAACTATTTGATCTGTATAATATATATATATATATATTGTACAACTAATTATTATTATGCAAAGACTGTAATCCGTTATGTGTTTGTAACATCAACTTTTAAAACGTTTGTTTCTAAAAGAAGTAAACTCAACTTTCTCAGCCTATCAACATATCTTTTGCTTTTACATGTTATACATTGTATGTATAAATACTGCACTAAAATAATGCCACATACCTTTTTGTAAGTAGAATTTGTTCACCTCACTATATAGATCAAGAGTCCAAACAGACACATCTGTTCCTTTCTGAGTATTTCAGCAGTATGACCAGAGATGCAAGATTAAAAAAGGATTAAACTGAAAAGCAGTTCACTCTACAGTTAAAACTAACCAATCAATGATAGTTTTTCCAGTCACAACAGTTGACCAATCAGCTAGGGATCGTATTTCCCAAGTAAGGTAAAAAAACAGGTGTCTAAAAATATTCAGAAAAGATTAGTTGTAATTGTTAAGCCCGGTACACACGGTAAGATTTATCTTATAAGATATGTCTTGTGAGACAAATTGCATCGTGTGTACAGGGGCTTAAGACACAATTTATGGCCTGAAAGATGTCTTCTAGAAATAGAACATGCTCAATTTCCATAAGACAAGATCGAAAGCACCGCCATCCAACCAAACATGGCGACAGGCCGAGGTGTACTGCGTTCCAGATTTGACATAGATTTCGCAGCATAGGGGCTACATGCATTGTAGATTTGTTCACGCGGGTATTTTAGTTCATACATAGCAACATGGCAGGAAACATATATATATCATTTGTCTATGAATAGGACCACAGACATGTCTTTGCATGTCTTAACTGCATTCCATGTGTAGGTGATCCGTGGTCCGTGTCCTGGTCCATGTCCTGGTCCGTGTCCGTAAACAATCGGTGAAGTAGAGAAAATGTTGGGTATATTCCATGTATCCGTTCCGAGTCCGTCTCGGCGTACGTGGTGAATCACTGTGCGTTTTTTTACGGACACGAATAGTCACGGACAAGCTGTTGGGGTGTCAAGTCACAATTTCTCCAATATTGCTCACAAAACCGACATGATGGAAAGCTCTGATGTGTGTTCGAGTCGAACCCATAGACTTATACTCCTATGCGCGTGCGTGCGTGCGTGCGTGCATGCATGCATGTATGTATTACTGTTATTTATGAAGGTCACCAGAAAACCCCATAATATTAATCTCACCGTGTGTACAGCCAATCTCATAAGATAGATTGTATAAGATTTGTCTTATAAGATTTGTCCTATGAGATAAATCTTACCGTGTGTACCGGGCTTTAAGAAAACTGAAAAGTAGTTCACTCTAACAATGACTTCAATATAAGCCTTTTAGTTCACTCAAACAGCCAACTAATCAGTACTGTATCCACCTTGGACAATTATTTTTTCGGTTATACAATATGAAACATATATATGATTTCATTATTTACTTGTACTGCAGTTATTTTAAAATACATGTGTAGCTTCAAGCAATTTGAAAAACATGAAATTCACATCAGTACTTTTAATATGGCTATGAGACACAATTTTGACCTTCGACCAATCAGTGCGAATTTGACCTTTTGAGGTCATGGACCTAATTTGTGCACACGACAAGTCCTTCTCATCATGCTGAATATTTCTGTGTAGTTTTATTAAAATCCCTTAAAGGGAGTACATCAGGATTTTCATGGGGGTCTAGGTGCCAGACTAAAAATTGACAAATATTAATAGTTTCTACTCTACATGGCCAAAACATAATGAATGAGTATAAAAATGACCCCTTATTTGCAAAGAAATTGATTCTGCACTGTAATATGTGCTATCCTAGGTTACGCACCAGGGTTATTTTCAACATTTTACGTCCGATTCCGTCTTAGCTATGTGGTGTTTTTAAAGTTTAGACATTAACAAAATGGTTCTAACATCATATTTTGATTGATATAAGTGTTTTATCATGAAATGGAACATTATTATAATTTAAGCTGTTTCTAGAAAAATCCTGATGTACTCACAAGTTTTTATCGCCAGAACATAGTGTTTTGCATATATATATTGTTGCGGCTAGCGGCAATTACATCTCTGGCGATTTTCTTGCAACATATAAAATGTTGTAAAATATAAAATGTTGTAAAAGTTGTAAACGCATGATTAAGAGACACATGCCTCCATCATGAATCATCAGAGTGAAGGGAGAGACACATGCCTCCGTTATGAATCATCGGAGTGAAGGGACAGACACATGCCTCCATCACGAATCATCAGAGTGAAGGGATATTTTGCAATATTGCAGAAACGTTGATAGAAAATCAGAACTGTGCAGTTGCAACTAAGACACTATTTTATATGGGCTATTTCAATCAAGTTAAATAATACTGGAAGGCTCATGTGGTCCAATTCTTAAAGTTTTTACTGCCGACACCCCCTATCCCGACCCCTACAAACAACACACTCATATCCACCTTCTAAACCAAAAGAGGAGACACAGTGGCGTAAGAAACTAGAGGTTCAATGTCCATTCAATAAGCTAATTGCCACACACTTTTTTTTTACAAATACTTTTTGGTTTTATAAAGAAATTATAAGATATTGCACTCCATATAAGTGTTGTTATCTTCATATTGTCTGAATTTACTACATTAAATGATCTTTAGAAAAAGCATTGTCTATAACAAGTATTGTCTATAGCATATTTAGATGTATCGTTCGTTTAAAAATCAGTTATTTAAATCATAAAAACAATATAAAGTCAAATTAGTTCTCATTTAACTTAATGAAGAGGGAAAAGATTTAATAATAATTATCTAAAAGGAAGATAATGATAACTGCTGTATGCTTCAATTGTGAAACTAAACGTAAAATAAAGATAACAAGAATTTAAGGGATTTCGGTTGCATACGATTTTTAGGATTGTCCAAAATGAGCCTTAACATACAACCTACCGCCTAAAACTATACTGTCCAATAGTTTTCCTGAAGTACTTAGATTTTAAAAAAAATATCTGAAAAAATGTATCAAGAACTGCTAAAAAATGTTAGTTACACTAGTTTCGCTCTTTATTGTTTTAGCGCAAAACTATTGTAAGTCAATATTTCTTAAATATCTCATACAGAATAACAAATTATTTCATTTCTTCTCAAGTCATAAATGAATACCATTTCTTTATTACATGCCAGAGAACAAAGTACGTAAGTGTATTCATGATGAAAATAAGATGTTTTTTGCTTCTCCTGTAACATTTTCTAAAAGTGAGTTACAATAGTTTCGCGTTAAACCCTCGATATGTCTACAAAAACATGGTACTGTGAAGTGTTAATATTACTAAATTTAGTTGAATTACTAAATTCTGCATATTCTGCTTTATATACTTATTCGGGTAATCCTTTAACAACGCTAAACACAAATATAATAAAGCGGTAACGAACTTACCAACACAACTGTCACTCTGCAATTGGTACAATTTGTCGATATGTCTACATAAACATGGTAGCTATCCATTTGCACCTGCACCGCGTACGACTTCATCATCAGTTGATGAATCCGATGTATTTTCGTCCTCAGACACGTATTCTGGCTCCAAATCGTAAGGTTGCACATGGTGTAACCGTTTTATCACGGGCATTTCCTCTGACATCGCTTAATTCTCACATTTTCACACAAGGTATACTGTTTTGCGCTCAGTCCCAATGTAAACAAAAAATAGTTTGTTCCCAATGACGTCATTTCCGGTAATTCGCGCAAGAGTTTTTCCCCTTAGATTTTTTTCGATTTTTTAGCAATGCCTGTTCGCCTTTTCGGTTTTTATCTTTAAAAACATATTTTCACTAAACATACATCAATAGCATAGTAAACATCGTATTTATAATGATATTTAATAATTAAAAACATATCAACAACGGATTTGTTGATTTAGGACAAATTTCATCTTTAACCAGCCGTGCCCAACACCAAAGCTGGAGCATCGAATTAAGAGTTACCAACTCATAATTAATTTTACGCATATTCAATCACAGGTATTCTAAGAACCCGTTAATAAACCTATACTTTTAATCAGCACATATACCTTATTATATGACCTGAACACCTGGATATAGCTTCTGAATTTCCAATAAATGAATATTTCTACCAGAAATTGAGCATCATGTTAAGAAAAAATGCAACTTATTATTTATTACTTTTTATTATTCATATTTAGAATCTAGTCAGATTTCGGATTTTTTCCGCGGACAATAATTGGGCATTGGATTTTTTTTGAAAAAGAAACTATTTTCCATTCAGAAAGTGCTTCAGTGTAAGGATTTTGGTTGCCTGCATTATTTTCTACTCTGTTAAAAACTTCTTTTTTTTTGTGTGATTTATTTACATATTTAAATTCAAGTTCAATGGGAAATGATACAATTATATAACAAAACATCCATTTTTTTCATAAAGGATATTTAATAATTAATGCTTAAATATGTATGAAATATATTGACAATCATTTGATTAGAAGGTAGATAGAGTACATAGAGATAATTTAACGGCTGGGATCGATTATAGGGAAATCCTTCACGAGATGGTAGTTGTGTGGTTCTTTTCACGAACAAGCGTAAGCAACACATGCCTACCATAGGGTGAAGGATTTCCCTATAATCGATCACAACAGTTAAATAATTTATTTATTACATTTTAAATCAGATTCTATATGATTTTAACCAGAATTATTCGCTTTATTTAACGTTATCGGCGGATGACGTCGATGTCACCAACACGTTAATGACGTCATTACAACGTCGCAGTTAGTTATTTTTGTGTTAGGAGTTAGGTATTAATATTTAGCGATTATGAATATTCTTTCACAGAGAAATCCCAATATTTCACCCATAGAAATGTAATAAAAGGAAGTATTAGACTAGGACACAGTATAATACACTCAAGAGATATGAAAACGCAACAAGGGAATTTGCGCTATATATTGTATGTACAGTATGCTGCTTTTAATCGAATGGTAGGCCCTACATGGCTACGTAAGACCTTTCCTATTGGACAAAAAATACTAAAACAACAAATAATACAGCAAATTTTCATTATTGACACAGTACGCGTTTGGCTCAAGCATGTGAGCAAATTTAGAATGCAACATTTTGCAAACTATTTACGTTAAATACAGTACTGAACTGGCTCAGTTTTTCAAATAGCAACTTCAACATTTATGAATTTCTTGTTACAAGGTGTAGCGTGATTAAAACGTCTACAACATAACAGTTGTGTCCCTTCTCTAATTAACTGCAACTTGTTTTTTACAAAACATCTTGGGATTTCTGAGGAATATTATGTGCAATTAAGTGTACAGTATATACAATATATAGCGAAATTTCCAGTGTATCGTTTTCATATCTCTTGAGTGTAGGCTGTAATATGCAATACAATCATACAAAATATCATACAAAATGATAAAACACTAAACATTTTAGAGAATTATGGTCCACCACCAAAGGGCTACAACTCCAACATGATAAGTGTGATCTGACTGGTTATCGAACTTGGCCAAGACATTATGCCCATAAACAATGACCCCAAATTTCATCAAGATTGGATTATAAATGTTTAAGTTCTTCAGCGGAAACCACAAAAATCTTTAATTTTCAAAAATCCAAGGGCCAAAACTCCAGCAAGATATGTGCGATGTGGCTGGTTATGGAACTTGACTGCGATATCATGTCCATAAACATTAACCCCAAGTTTCATAAAGATTGGATTTTAAATGTTAAAGTTAGTGTGCAGAAACCGCAAACAAATCTTCACTTTTCAAAATCCAAGGGCCATAACTCCAGCATCATAAGTGCGATCTGGCTGGTTATCAATCTTGACCGAGATATTATTGTCATAAACATTGTCCCCATGATTCATCAAGATTGGATTATAAATGTTAAAGTTATTAAGCGGAAACCACAAAAATCAATAATTTTTAAGACGTCCAAGGGCCATAACTCCGGCAAGATTCGTGCGATCTGGCTGGTTATCGACCTTGACCTAGATATTTTGAACATAAACATTGTCCTAAAGTTTCATCAAGATCGGATTTTAAATATTAAAGTTATTGATCGGAAACTAAATTGGCGACAACATGACGGAAATGCAAATTTAATAGTCTTCAGCCTTCGGTGGTGGACAACAAATAAAGCGCTTATACACCCTCTATCGGGTTTAACTTTCACTATTACAGCATGGCATGATTCTTGCACAGAATAATTTTGGGTGAAAATAAAGCTAGATTGCCATGTTCTAATATCAAATCAAGCTGTCTGCCACTGCCTAGTATGTTCAGCTTAATTTGATAGATTTTGATTAGCACTTCTCTTTCAATATATACGATCATTAAAAAAAACACCATCTAAACAGCGTTTATCCACCAAAGTTGAATAGCTTGGCTGGTCACAACAACTTGACATTTGTCAAGCTACACGATTTACAAGCGGAATGTGTACATATTTTTTCATGTAAAAGACAAACTATTTTCTAATCACAGTGACAGTAAAGAGGACTAGCTCAGCATTGATACAACATGAATCTGTTTAAAATGTTGCAATCCAAAGATACAAATGTTCCTTCTGGGTTGGTACAATCGCACACTCAGAGTTTGCTCGTTTTACTGGTTATCATTGTAGTTGTCCTAACTTAGGCTTAGTCCTTGTACGGTGGGGTCACAAAAAGACCTGAAGAAAAAGGGAATAAATATGTGTATATAAGTTAACTGTAAAACAATAAGCCAGGCAAACACATGCAACAAATATGGACTTTTTCCAAATGAAGTAAAAGTTTTCAGATTGACCTTGTGTCTATTTAAGTATTATCTTATGATAATGATCTGAACGTGGTACCAAAGTTGTGATAGATAATACAGTCTAGATTGTTATTTATTATGCATAAATGTTAATATACTTCTTAATTCTGTACAGTGTGTGTGTGTGTACTTCTAAGTTTTCAAGTCCCTTCATCTGCATGCCACCAGAGAATCCCGGTATGGCTGGGCACAGTAGAGTATGGTTCATTTTGTGAAGTGTAATGTGGATCTATCTTCTGTCTACTTGCTACCACACTTGAATACCATGCCATAGTACACATAATACCACATCTAGTTACTTTTTTCTGACACTGGGCCTAACGTAGCACTACCCATTACTTGCTTATCAAGCAATGGTTACAAGTAACTACTACCATTTCTATAATCTTTGGTATGGGGCGGCCGGGACACACGACCTACCGAATGCAAGGCAGGCGCTTTAATCAATTGGTCATTGCGCTTCGGACTATCCTATACAGCACGTTATAAAAGGTCAGAACCATGAATCTGGTCAAACATTCTTTAAGGGACTAGTGGCGATCTTAAAGAATAATGCGTGTCAATCCAAATACCAATAAAAGCATGTTTCAGCTGCATATTTAATATGCATATTCATTGAACTAGGCTCCCTGATCCATCTGATTTGATGACTGTTTATAAAATTGTTTGGGTTGGAAAACGACTCGACTAGTTTTGTTATATAATATAAATCAACAATACAAACTCGTGTAATGCTGTAAGGTGCTTATGACTTCTTGTTTTGTACACTTCATCTGAATTATATGAACAACTAAATTTAGCGATAAAACCTATTTGAATTAATATTCATCAAAATCCAGTCAAGTTGGCCATTTGTCCACACCAAACATTTTCATTAACAATATTAATCAAACCAAAGGTATATGCAGCTTAATTTAAGGTCATTTAAAATTGAAGCACATTTTTTTTTAAATATTTGAATTATTTTGGACTGACCCCAATATCTCTCTTCCAGATTGCCTCCAGTCCCTTAAACGTGTATGGCAAGCCAATTGTCCAATAGTGAACCCAGGTTTGCATTCGATAAACTAGGTTTCTCGATTGAACTAAGAATTTCGGTCGTTATCCTAAGTTCACATGTTCACGAGCGTGAACCTATGTTTATGGGCGTGAACCTGGGTTCACGAACGTGAACCATAGTTTACGAACGTGAACCTATGTTTACGACCGTGAACTTGGGTTTACGACCATGAACATGGGTTCACGCTCGTGAACATAGGATAACGACCGAAAATCATAGATTTGTTCGAGAAACCTAGTTTATCGAACGTAAACCTACGTTCACGTTCGTAAACTATGGTTCACGCTCGTACACCCAAGTTCACGGTCGTAAACATAGGTTCACGTTCGTAAACTATGGTTCACGTTCGTAAACTATGGTTCACGCTCGTAAACTATGGTTCACGCTCGTAAACTATAGTTCACGTTCGTAAACTATGGTTCACGGTCGTGATTGGCAATGCTCGCAGATACCGGTCCAAAAGCATAGTTATAAGTCGATAAACCCGGTTTTACGAACGTGAACCTATGTTTACGAGCGTGAACTATGGTTTACGGACGTTATCCTATGTTTTCGCTCGAAAGTATAGGTTAACATGCTTTTACGTTCGAAAAAGGGTTCACGTAATTATTGGACAATTGGCTTGCCATAAACGTGCAAATATCTTATATTTTAATCATTGGAGTGTAACTACATTGAAGCTCATACAAATACATTCTGTACCTTAAAGCTTATCCAGTTGCATTTTCTGTCAAGGCACGTTCTCTTTGCAGTTGTCCATGTTACTTGTAACATCCACATTATTTTGAAGTAATAGAGTATCTGGTTCACCGTCTCTTGGCACCGATGTTGTTTTCATAACCTAAAGTAACATGAAATACATTTACATATTTAAAAAAAAAAATTCAATTATATTGCATTTACACTTTTATCTTGCCTTTGATAACCAAATCAGTGGTTATCCGCTTTCACACACCATTCCAAATCTTACAGACCAAGTAGAGAGATTGTTTTAAAAAATAGGGATATTTCGGCTAGAAATAAGAAGAATAAAACAAGAGCTGTCGGAGAACAGCGCCGCTCGACTATTCGATTTTTCGGAGAATAATACATTTATAGCTAGTATATACGATCAGAAAACAAGGCTACAACAATGTGGGGTGGGGTTGGGAGCACAACATAACTATGTGTAAGAATTGACCAAAACTACACAGAAATATGTAAAAAAAAAAGAAGTTTTGAGTGGGGTGCGGGGTGGGGGTGGGAGAGAGGCGGGGGTGGATGGTGGGGGAAGTGGGGGTGGTGAGTGCAACATATATGTGTAAGAAGCTATAGTAAGAATTTGCGTTCCATGGGAGCCCATGGGTTACAGGAACCAAAATTGCTTATGCAGCCCTTAAGATAATGCTACAAGGAAGCCCATGAACAAATTTGGTTGTGGTAGGATAAGAAATGTAAGAGATATAGACTTGTAAACACAGCTTACACGCAAACCTTGATGTGGGACGCCGACCCCGGGGTGATTACATAAGCTGTCTTATTCTTCGAATAGTCGAGCTAAAAATAACAAAAACTACCGCTATGTAAATTTCACTTAACCCTTAACCCACTAAGCACGATTATAATAACCTTTGGGTTCATTGTAAACCCAGATCAGCCTGCGAGTAATTCGCACATAAATGGAATGGTCTTAATTCAAAGAACGAACAGTCCATTATATATATGTAGCGGGTTAAAGGTTAAGCTTGTCTAAACATGTAATTTCGAGAAGTTTTATTCAGGCATTGAAATTAGCATCTCAAGTTATCAAACCAGTCTCATGTTGACATTGTGTCTATAGAGTTTGGATTCTCAAAATATGTAAGTTATTATATATATACACTTCTCAAAACTGCTAACTACACCGCTCACGTTTTGGGTTATATATATCGATGGGTTGAATGTTTTTCAATAAAATAAAAAGGAAATACCAATTCAATCATTTTTACATCATTTCATTTTATTTTTTTCATGGGCAATGCTAGAACTAAACCACAATAAGCAATTACAAACGACCCATGTAAACACTAAAGTCACACTTTTCCCATATCTACAATAAGCAATTACAAACGACCCATGTAAACACTAAAGTCACACTTTTCCCATATCTACATGTAGATATGGGAAAAGTGTGACTTTAGTGTTTACATGGGTCGTTTGTAATTGCTTATTGTGGTTTAGTTCTAGCATTGCCCATGAAAAAAATAAAATGAAATGATGTAAAAATGATTGAATTGGTATTTCCTTTTTATTTTATTGAAAAACATTCAACCCATCGATATATATAACCCAAAACGTGAGCGGTGTAGTTAGCAGTTTTGAGAAGTGTATACCTGGTCATCAATAGGTTTAGAAACGGTGTACATATATTGTACATTTGACTGTTGTTGGCAGGACAGCTACTTTAACATCTCTGTGGTCCATTAATCTTTGAATTGTTGCTTGTGTCACCATCCTATGTATGTTGTAAATGCCTGACAGAATGTGTACATATCAGTCAAAAACAACCATGGTAACTAAACATAGGAGAGCATCACATTCTCTTCTTGAAACATCAAACAAACAGTGGAGCACTGTGGTCTAGTGGTAGAAGATTGGACACAGGATCAAAAAGTCGTTTAATCTCCGCCATGACCATATGTGTTGTGTCCATGAGTAAGCCACTTTATCTGCATTTGCTCAGTTGGTGAGTGCTGGTTCTACCCAGGAAGACATTGAGAGTGATTAAAGTTTAGAGCTTTTGTTACATTCCGACTATCAATGTAAACTAAATAAGTTTAAACATAACTATCACTTTGACTGAGCAGGCACGTAGCTACCCTGAGGCACACCAAGGCAGTTGCCTCGGTTGAATGGGCGGTGATGGAGGTTAATGCCACCGGACACCCGAAATAAGAGATTTGTCTCGGTTAGCTACGGGCCAGTTGACGATCCTTGGTAGGAAGTATCGATTGAATTGGATTTTTTCAATAGCTCTTCAACAGATTGAGACCAGTGAAGTAAGAAGAGAGTGAATGGTGACCCGTAATGGAGATATAGCGCAGCTGAGTGAAATCTCGTATGGCTTCGAGAAGTGGAAGGAATCTCGTTTTAGCGGTAAATCTTTATGAATATCCGCCATTTTGTTTCCATCGGTGAAGTGCTCTGCTTTGTGAAATTGTAAAATATTTGACTGTTTTGCATTATTAGGTCATCTTACTTCACAGAACTTGTTTGATGTTATATTACTAATAGTTGATATTGACATTTTGGGTATTTTTACGTTACTTTACAGTGAATTGATTGATATAAAATAAAATGCACAAACTGTTGGTCGGCCGTGTTTGTTTATCAGAGATGTCGAGATGGCGCAAATCCGCTATACATTTGTTTGTTTTAATTAATTCCTCAAAAATAAACAGCTCGCCGTCGAAAACTGTGATTGTAAAATGTAGTGGTCCACTTTTTTTATGCAAACTCCTTTATTTTATCTAATAATTTGTGTTAAAGACTGCATAGATATCGACCAGAATGCCCGATTCTAGCCAATGCCGATTAAATGCACCCTTTTGTACTTCTCTATTAGTTTGTTTGTTTTATTTAATTCCTAGAAAATAGACAGCTCGCTGTCGAGAAATATGATTGAAGAATGTAGTGGTACACTTTTTGTTATGCAAAAACCTTAATTTTTTCTAATAATTTGTGTTAAAGACTGCATAGATATCGACCAGCATGGCCGATTCTAGCCAATGCCGATTAAATGCACCCTTTTGTACTTCTCTATTAATTTGTTTGTTTTATTTAATTCCTAGAAAATAGACAGCTCGCTGTCGATAAATATGATTGAAGAATGTAGTGGTACACTTTTTGTTATGCAAAAACCTTAATTTTTTCTAATAATTTGTCTTAACAGCTGCATAGATATCGCACAAAACGACCATACATGCCGATTCCATCCAATGATTATGAAATGCCATCTTGTTTGACTTCGCTATACATTTTTTTGTTTTAGTTAATTCCTAGGAAATAGACAGCTCGTTGTCAAGAAATATGATTGACGGATGTAGTGGTACACTTTTTGTTATGTAAAAACCTTAATTTTGTCTAATATTTTCAAAACAAAATTGTCTTAAAGACGACATAGAGTGTCGACCAAAACGGCCATACATGGCCGATTCTAGCCAACGACGATGCGGTAGGAATCCGCTTTAGGTTTTTTAATTTTAGTTAATTCCTCCAATAAAAACACCTCGCTGTCAAGAAATATGATTAAAGAATGTAGTGGTACACTTTTTGTTTATGTAAACGCTTTAATTATGTTTTAAAAACTCTTATTCAACCCATCTGTGTTGGTGCTCTTTTGGTTAATTAAATGTCCTTTCCAGCAGTTGAACAACGAACAACAACTTTTAATGTCTGTATCAATTAAGCGCTTTCCAATGCATTTCACCATATGCGTCCTGAAGATAGTATTTTTTTTACTATAAGGTCTCAAACCCATATGACCTACATAGATATATAATCACGCAAAAAACAGTTAACGCAGGGTTTTATGGCAGTTGTTTATTGCGATCAAAAGATATAAAGGGTTTCTCCAATCATAATTATACGGTGCCCCGTGGCTAATTGGCCGTCCAAAGCAGGATGTTTGTTTAGATCAAAGAGGCCATAAATCACTGGCAAACACTGGCCACCCGTGGTGTGTTGACATCGAATATATACCATGATTGTGTAATATTATTATTTTTCAATTTTATTTATATTATATGCATCTATGAAACTAAACACATAAGAAATAGATTATGTTCATTCGGATTGTCAAAAAACACACGCATAAGTGTGTTAATGTTTCATTTTTATTTAACAAATTATCATAGTAACAAATTGATTTTTTATGCCGTTTTAATATGACAATATTAGGAAAATATAACTAATGCTAAACTGATGTATCTGCACTGCTAAAACCCACTTACGTGTTTAATTACAAGTTTTTCATGTGATATTATTTTTTTTATACAAAATTATCTCATTCGGTGTTGCGAGTTACTGTGTCATGTTACAAGATATTTAAAAGTTCCACTTAGACGGATGCTAGTATATTAAAAATGTGTTATTATGTAATATATAAAAAAACAATTCAATCAAAAAAAATTAGTGTGAATTGAGAACATTAATAATTGAAAACGTAAAAAAAAAGAAGTTAAATAAACCACAGACCAGTTGCACTTACTAATAATTAGGTTAGGTCTGTGGTTACATCAGAGTTTTGTAATTATATTATATTTCTATAAATGAATACACATTTAGAAAACAACAATCAAACCCCCCCCCCCCCCCCCCCCCCCAAACACCATCCCCACCCCACTCTCAAAATATCGAAATTGTGTGCATGTATAATGTATTTTAAATATATGCCCTTTTATTAATGACATCTTAAAAAAATATGTTTCGAAATCAATACAAAAAGAAATCACTCGTAACTCTAGTACGCTTAACTTAATGGTAACGCCCCTTTTTACAAACACTCAAAATAAAAATCGTCATCTACCGCTAACCAGCATTTGCCAATAAATAAACCTTTATTTTAATAAACCTTGAAAGAATATGTGTATGTATTGAAGCGTCAAAATAGCAACGAAGGTGTAACAAGTTTATCTTTATTACAACTAGATTAACGCGAATCTGATTACCGGTACAATGAACCCATTCCGCTATATTCATAACAATTGACTGATAGCGTTAACCGCGCACCTGTCGCAGTTATAGGTATGAAAGCACCAATTATTTTCCCCATAGACACCAATGTTAAAGTGTCACATATTAATGATTTGCTGCAAATTCAACTCAAGTATGGATAATGCAGCAGTGTAATGTTCATATAGAAAACTATTTTTCCACTTGAAAAATCACCAGAAAACGTGGGGTCACAAGACATGTAAGAAAGTTCTTGTTTGTTTACTAAACAGGTCAAGGGTACAGCTGTTTTTATTGATCGACTGTTTTCATTGCTCACAAAGTGTAAGCATAGAGTCGAAATTTCGAAAATGTTCATCAGTGATCCAGTAAAACCTATTAATACGCTTCTTATACATATAACCACAAAATCGAATAGAAATGGGCAGTTTTCCCCTACTTATAATGCCCGTTTCCATCGAAAAAGGAGGGATTACTTTTTATTATAGGAACTACATTCGACTACACCTCGGAGGTTTACATGTAATTGGTGGTGGTAAACCTATAAGAGGAGAAAACATGTTCAGATGTTTCTTAAATGAGAATGTTGTGTTGTCATTTTCATAACAAGCTTAAAAACACCTACTTCATGCAAATCGAATGATTATTTGCCGAGATATGGTCTTGTGAATACCAAGGACAATAGTCTGAAATTGACAAAAATCAGAGATTTTTTATTTAATTTTACACTGTCTGAATTGTCATACCAAACGGCACTTCTTGTCAATACAACATATTAAATAGATCAAATGTTTAGAACATTCAATGGACATAAATAAAATATGCATTTTAGGTACAATTAGGACGATGAATATGCCAATTTATGTCGATTTTCATGCCAAATTTGATTTTTCAGTCAAATTCTTCAAAATTGGTGGTATCATACCTGATTATAGTAGCGAATACGAGCTTAATAATGCCAAAAATACTGCTAAAATCAGAATTGATACTAGCTGAACGCTACCAAGTCGAGTTTGAATGATAAGGAATAATATTTTACCTTTTACACAAATCTTCATTTTTCACAGTATCCTATTTTAGGGGGGTAGGGAAAAGATTTAGTGGTTTCATGCCTACCAAACCTGTTGTCATGCAAATTTAATTCATGAAAACATGTTGCAAACATGCTACCCTACATGTTGATACCAAAAAGACATAGTTCAACTGCAAACACTTCACCAATACGTCATTTTAAACAAGAAAATAAAATGAAACTCAAAATTACGGCTTTTATATGCAAAATTGGACTAAAAACGCTCAAAACCTATGTAATAAACTATGGAAAACTTATTTCTGAGCTTATTTTACCAATTGTTATCGGAAAAGTGTCCCTAGGTACGAATCTGAGCGAGTCCTAATTACTGCACGCATCTCTTATAGGTATGAAAGCACCAATTATTTTCCCCATAGACACCAATGTTAAAGTGTCACATATTAATGATTTGCTGCAAATTCAACTCAAGTATGGATAATGCAGCAGTGTAATGTTCATATAGAAAACTATTTTTCCACTTGAAAAATCACCAGAAAACGTGGGGTCACAAGACATGTAAGAAAGTTCTTGTTTGTTTACTAAACAGGTCAAGGGTACAGCTGTTTTTATTGATCGACTGTTTTCATTGCTCACAAAGTGTAAGCATAGAGTCGAAATTTCGAAAATGTTCATCAGTGATCCAGTAAAACCTATTAATACGCTTCTTATACATATAACCACAAAATCGAATAGAAATGGGCAGTTTTCCCCTACTTATAATGCCCGTTTCCATCGAAAAAGGAGGGATTACTTTTTATTATAGGAACTACATTCGAATGTAGTTCCTATAATAAAAAGTAATCCCTCCTTTTTCGATGGAAACGGGCATTATAAGTAGGGGAAAACTGCCCATTTCTATTCGATTTTGTGGTTATATGTATAAGAAGCGTATTATTAGGTTTTACTGGATCACTGATGAACATTTTCGAAATTTCAACTCTATGCTTACACTTTGTGAGCAATGAAAACAGGCGATCAATAAAAACAGCTGTACCCTTGACCTGTTTAGTAAACAAACAAGAACTTTCTTACATGTCTTGTGACCCCACGTTTTCTGGTGATTTTTCAAGTGGAAAAATGGTTTTCTATATGAACATTACACTGCTGCATTATCCATACTTGAGTTGAATTTGCAGCAAATCATTAATATGTGACACTTTAACATTGGTGTCTATGGGGAAAATAATTAGTGCTTTCATACCTTTTAGCCATACGAGATTGTCTTATATAACTGCGAAATATGGGGAGCTGATATATTAAATCGAATTATCAAAAATGATGATAAAAAAACATATGAATTGTCAGAAAACGACATGTATGAAAAATTACATAGCAAGTTCTGTAAAACTAATTTACGCGTTAAAAGGAACAGTACTAATATCAGGGGCGTAGCTAGGCCGCTTAGGAGGATACGCCCGTATATTGTGGTCCAAGGGTTGGTTGGTGGGGATCCAGAAGCCCTAAGCGTCCGCACGTTGCTTTTGACGATTTTGGGCTGAAAATGATGGCTTTTATTGATAGATAAATAAATTATATAGTTGCGATAAATGAATATCTTAGATTGAAATTTCCATTTTATGGCATCTGTTTTGATAAATTTGATATTTATATGTTTATAAATTTCTATTGATGGGTCTCACCCTAGTCAGGCTTCAGCTTTTATTGCTTTTTTAGGGCACTATGTTTTCTCATTTATTTCCAAGAGGCGTACGCCCGGGCGTACGGGCGTATGCCTGGCTACGCGCCTGAATATCGCATGTCGGGCAGAACTTGGACGATTCCCTCTAACAGTAGACATTAATACCCATGTTATTAAATACTGGGATTACCTCGAAAATTTGCCAAACAACAGAACAATTCTAAGAGATGCCGCTAAGTGTAGCAAAGTTATCATGGACAACAAAACCAATGTCTCTTGGCACACGTATGCAAAAATAATAATGGACAAAAATAACATTACTCTAGAACACCAAATTAGAACACGAGAAAACAAATTAGCAAAATCGGAATGCAATAAAATCAAATCAAGTCTACAAAACCACTATTTAGATATATATAAAACAAAACTCTTAATCTCTGAAAAGCTCATCTACTATAAACACATTGACAGAAACTACGAAATCGCACCCTACTTAGTAACGGTTAAAAACGAAAACTTCCGCCAAGCTTTAACTAAACTAAGAATATCGGCCCATAGGCTAGAAATTGAAACTGGGAGATACAATAAAATACCACGACAGGAAAGAATCTGTAAACTATGCTCTAACGCTGTAGAAGACGAACTTCATTTTTTAACTGCATGTCCGTCTCTTAGCTCTAGACGAGATATTTTTTACAAAAAAATATCTGAATCCATATCAGAATGGAATACTCTCGACGATACCACTAAACTCTTCATAATAATTAACCCACCAGAAAAGATAGCAACAACATCCGCTCAGTTTTGCTATGAACTTATGAATATCAGAAATAAATGCCTTCCGAAAGCCTCTACCTCAAGAGAGTTTAAATAACCTCTCTAGACACTAAATTGTACTGTGCTCTAAAACAGGTAACATATTTACAAGAGTGTATAATCTTACTCTCTCTATTTTCACCTGTTTAATAATTATTTGTTTGTTTTTGTGTTCTTCTCCAACTTTTGCATTATATGAAACTTAACAGGTATTGTGCCATCATTTATTTGTTGAACAAACCAATCCTGTTTATAATTGTACATGTTATAGACAATAAAATATTTGTATTTGTATTGATCGTGCGAGATTCGATTATGTGCCCATTCACTCTCTTCTTACTTCACTGCCCTAGCTTACTGGGTGAGTTATCTGCCAACTGGACCGCCAGGAACCCAATATCACCACCCTATTATAGTTTATTTAGCGCCGCCCAAAAGACAGAGGAAGGATACATGTATAGTAAAATTGCATCTACAAAATAATGCGAAACTGGCAAACAGATCCCTATGCTATGGTGCTTTAATGTACACCCCCAATATCCCAATCGTACTCCTATGTTTAATGTTATGAACCACACGAACTGGTCACTTTTAATTTTTGCCCTCTATTATTATATAAAACATTATAAGTGACCAGTTCCTGTGTTATAAACAGCTCAAATTATATCAATAGAAATGTTTTCCATTTACTCCACGCCCCTTCCAAACTCGCCAACTTCCCCGACCCTCAACACAAACGAAAGAAATACTATCATGTATCAGGGAGTACGTTATCCCTGCATGTATCAAATACGAGAGATGGACACTTCGAGGTTACAGTGTGTGTGTGTGTATTTCTAAGGATTATAGTCCCTCCACCTACGACAGGCGTCCTACCTGACGATTATAGGCACAATGTCTGGACTTTTATCTGTGTGTTGTTGTGTGATGTGATGATATGTCTACTTGAAGCAGCGAACTCAATGGTTTCTTTACAGTGACTCGAGTGAACAGGTCATGTGCATGTGCCCTGGCATGCCCGATTTGGAAAAATGAAATTCATGAATTAACGCTTTTACGTGTCCGTTTGAACAATCATTTATGTCGTTTTTCTATTTCTAAGAATAAAATTATATTTAAAGTTCAATAAAGGAATGATAAACCACATAAAACCCAGTTACATCAGGATCAATCGGTAAACAAACCGCCGCCATTACTGAAACTAAGAACGCTAACGCGCTATGAATTGTGGGATACGTCAGGAATTCCGGCTTTTTCATTGCCCCATTATAGACCTAATCTGTTGAATGAACAGAATAGAATAGAATAGACAAATTAGAATCATTAATTAACGTAATTTTCTCGGTTGTCTGACGTCAATTACGCACAACAGGAATATTTTTTAGTAGTTAAATAGTCGAAGAAAGTAAGGATTTGTCAACTTATTGACAAATCCTTGAAGAAAGCAAAAAGAAGTTCTAAAACACAAACATCTAGCGGGAAATATTTCCCCAGAAATGTATTACCCATAGGTGCCAGGTTGCTATCAAGAAAAGCTCTGTAAATTAGTTTGACCAAAGACACAAGCTATCCGAAAAACTACTTGAGAAGTTCTGAAAAGCCTCCTCCAAAAAGTCGAAAATTTTGTCAACAAACTATATTATATACAAGGTATGACAGCCGCCATTTTAGCCGGGGCGGAAGTGCGTAATTTTCCCGTAATTAATAGACTGTTTACCCTCACATCTACATTCGTAACTGTCATTGCAGGGAATCAGACTAAAATAGAATTGAACAATGGTACCTATACAAATCAGCGTTACGTTGTAGAATCGGGTACATCGGGTACCTATTCATTATTACGCAATTCCGCCCCGGCTAAAATGGCGGCTGTCATACCTTGTATATAATATAGTTTGTTGACAAAATTTTCGACTTTTTGGAGGAGGCTTTTCAGAACTTCTCAAGTAGTTTTTCGGATAGCTTGTGTCTTTGTCAAACTAATTTACAGAGCTTTTCTTGATAGCAACCTGGCACCTATGGTATTACCCAGTAGGTATGGTATTATCACCTCAGAATTCTGGGTAAATCCTTGCAAGACACGTAATAACATTAATTCAACGCCCGGAATATACTGGGCCGGATAACATGCAGGTTACATTGTGTGCCGCATACTAGTTGAACCATTATTTATGTCGTAAAATCGTGTTCAATTTTCGCATTCTTAAACACATATTTAATTGTCTAAATTGTTTTGAAATATACCGTGCGATTTCTTAAAAGCTTTTGAACAACGCAAATATTCCTTAATAAAGATTTAATGTCGTTAATTATTTTGATCAGTTGTCGGCAGCGGAAAATGGCTGCAGCCCAGGAAAAGATTTGGTATTTTGATGTTTCAGATCCAACAAACCACCCTAAAGGATTCACGATTTACAAAGTAACATCCAAGGTGATAAGAAAGTCACGAACATTGTACAGTGTCCTTAAGCAACCAATTTAAGCAATGCGTGTCGTGAAGAACATGTCCTGTCCTACAGTGCTTTGGGGTGTATAGAATCATTGGTGTTAAAGAATCAGTTTCTGTTTAAAATCAATTTTCTCAGCTCATATATTTTAGATTATTTTAAAACTTTCCAGGCTTGAAGATATATCATATAAGCATACATTTATTCAACGGTGAAATTATTTGGGACATTTTTCCATGTAAAATATATCACTACGTGCAACACCTCTCAGAAAAAATGATTCTATACTACCTGAATGAAGCACAGGAACTGGTCACTTTTAATTTTTGTCTTCTATTATTATAATTGTCTATAAAGGACTTTAATGGGAAATTTTGGAAAATGCTGGTGTTCTTTTTCAGAGGTCAAGCAGACGTTCGAAACAATCTCAGTTACATGCACACTATATACTAACATGTGCAGAAATAAATTTCCTATCCAACAATACCTTTCTTCCTACGATCCCTTGTAAATTCGCTGAGATATCCGAGTTCAAAGTCACCAAAGTGCAATTTCAGGCTACTCGTCGTTTGTTTATGTCCCCTATGTAAACAAATGAAATTTACCGAAAATCAGGTGTCCGTTAATTCCGTTAATTTCGGCGCAGTATTCCAGCTTCAAATCACAACCAATTCACTAAAGTAAAGCATCGATACGTAAATAAATCCATATTTTATCAGTTTGCATAGTCCGTATCACGAGAAAGTCACACAACAACGAGTATTTCGCCACTTGTTATCGGCACTAGCAGACTTTACAAATGAAACCGCCATTTTCAAATGAATTACGGGGCCGAATGACGTCATAATGCGAATCCAACAGCTATGGTAAGTATTTTTTACTTTTTAATATTATTCTTGAATATATTAGAAAATACGTTAGTGCTTATCCATAACACTATTATAATCAATAATAGTGTTATGGATAAGCACAAGCGTATTTAATAATATATTCAAGAATAATTTTAAAAAGTATTTTTTTTTACCATAGCTGTTAGGTTCGCATTATGACGTCATTCGGCCCCGTAATTCATTTGAAAATGGCGGTTTCATTTGTAAAGTCTGCTAGTGCCGATAACAAGTGGCGAAATACTCGTTGTTGTGTGACTTTCTCGTGATACGGACTATGCAAACTGATAAAATATGGATTTATTTACGTATCGATGCTTTACTTTAGTGAATTGGTTGTGATTTGAAGCTGGAATACTGCGCCGAAATTAACGGAATTAACGGACACCTGATTTTCGGTAAATTTCATTTGTTTACATAGGGGACATAAACAAACGACGAGTAGCCTGAAATTGCACTTTGGTGACTTTGAACTCGGATATCTCAGCGAATTTACAAGGGATCGTAGGAAGAAAGGTATTGTTGGATAGGAAATTTATTTCTGCACATGTTAGTATATAGTGTGCATGTAACTGAGATTGTTTCGAACGTCTGCTTGACCTCTGAAAAAGAACACCAGCATTTTCCAAAATTTCCCATTAAAGTCCTTTATAGACAATTATAATAATAGAAGGCAAAAATTAAAAGTGACCAGTTCCTGTGGAATGAAGTGTGTTTTTGAAACGAAAAATTCATACCGTCACAATAAACTCTGAAATAAATATTTGCTGTTTTAACAAATGTTAGGGACAAAAATCAAAATGCAATCATCAGTTAAGGTAACTTGTTGAATTTTGACACTTTTAAGGATAAAATGAAATTATGTAAATATTGGTGCAAAAACGCCTATTAAAAAATCACAGCTTCAGGACAATAATTTTAGAAATGTTGCTATCATTTTTTCATCATCCATGTTCAAAGGTGTAGCAATTAACAGGGTGGCGGGTGCAGCTCTCCCTGCCCCCATTGCAGCAGCCCTCCCTGCCCCAACTGGAGTGAGAATGAGTCTTGTATCCAGATATTTTACTGGCACATAGCATAAAATAATCAAATATTTCAATTTACATCGAAAATTACCCCCCCCCACCCCTACCCCACCCATAACAACAATATTTCAAAAGTTCTGTCACAAGGTACAGTACTGTTCGGGATAAAACAAACATATTACACAAGTTTTTTTTGTGGACAGGGACTCTGCAAAAGCTGTTGAAGATAAAGACAAAAGAAACAACCTGAGGCTGAAAGATAAACAAGCGGTGTAAAAAGAAAGGCGTTTTAACACATTTTTGTTGTTGATCTTTTTGGATGTGCCCATTTTGAAAAAAAATTAAGCAAACAGTTATGCTCTATGACTGACAACTATTTTGGAATTTAAATCATCAAAATCCATCAACAGTGGCGATGACAATACATTCCCAGTTTATATCTGTCACAATGTTAAATAGGTCATAAATATAGACCCTAATTTGGTATTAAGTAGGTGCCATTTTATTTTTTAAGTAATCAAACTTTAAAGATTAAACATCATTTTTGTAATATCTACCAAGAATAGCATTGTCAGTTCACTTAAGAAGCCAAATATCAGACTCCAGTTTGGTCGATCACTATGATTTCACCAAGTGCGCGCCGCCATTTTTTGTTTCACTGTAGCATGGTGGCCCACTTGCATATTTTATTTTAGACCAATTAGAAGACAGTTTTCCATGTTATGGGCATGAGTGTCAAGGTTAAAAATGATGTAATATGAATATATAATTAGATGTGTGATTTGGGATATGCGAGGGGGTATTTCAGCTCATTGAAAAATAGCAATCTACAACATAGGTAAAAACAATGATGTAAAAGCTGGGGAAGGGCAACGAAGGTTCAGGTACCTCTATTAGGCCTTCTTTTATGTTGTGAAATCATTTTCCAAGTCCTAGAGTGGAGCGCTTTTGTGCGCCAGGCTGTACAAACAAGGCCTCTGCAGGCAGAATTGTACTGGCTGGTTCCCGATTTTTACACGGGAACCAGCCTAACACGGAATGCTTCTGGCTGAATTGACACAAAATGTGACAGATAAACTTTATTGAAAGCTGGTGTTTAAATAGTTATAACTTTTTATGCCCCCGAAAAAATTTCGGGGGCATATAGTAATCGCACCGTCCGTCCGGATTCTGTCTGTCTGTCTGTCTGTCCGTCATTCCGAAGTTCGTGTCCGGACCGTAACTTCACAACCCCTGCAGGGATTTTTAAATAACTTGGCACAAGTGATCACCATAACAAGACGTTGTGTCGCGCGCAAAACCCAGGTCCGTACCTCAAAGGTCAAGGTCACACTTGAAGTTCATAGGTAAAAAACAGGTACGCAATTTCGTATCCGGACCGTAACGTCACAACCCCTGCAGGGATTTTTAAATAACTTGGCACAAGTGATCACCATAACAAGATGATGTGTCGCGCGCAAAACCCAGATCCGTACCTCAAAGGTCAAGGTTACACTTTTTATAGGTCAAAAACAGGTACATAATTTCGTGTTCGGACCATAACGTCACAACCCCTGCAGGGATTTTTAAATTACTTGGCACAAGTGATCACCATAACAAGACGATGTGTCGGGCGCAAAACCCAGGTCCGTACCTCAAAGGTCAAGGTCACACTTGCAGTTCATAGGTCAAAAACAGGTACGCAATTTCGTGTCCGGACCGTAATGTCACAACCCCTGCAGGGATTTTTAAATAACTTGGCACAAGTGATCACCATAACAAGACGTTGTGTCGCGCGCAAAACCCAGGTCCGTACCTCAAAGGTCAAGGTCACACTTGAAGTTCATAGGTAAAAAACAGGTACGCAATTTCGTATCCGGACCGTAACGTCACAACCCCTGCAGGGATTTTTAAATAACTTGGCACAAGTGATCACCATAACAAGATGATGTGTCGCGCGCAAAACCCAGATCCGTACCTCAAAGGTCAAGGTTACACTTGAAGTTTATAGGTCAAAAACAGGTACGCAATTTCGTGTCCGGACCGTAACGTCACAACCCCTGCAGGGATTTTTAAATAACTTGGCACAAGTGATCACCATAACAAGACGATGTGTTGTGTGCAAAACCCAGGTCTTCAAGGTCAAGGTCACACTTGGAGGTCAAAAGTCAAATTGTGTCCGGTCAATAACTCTGGCATTCATGGATGGATTTTCAAATAACTTGGCACAAGTGCTCACCACAACATGACGATGTGTCACGCACAAAATCCAGGTCTGTGGCCCCCAAGGTCAAGGTCACATTTAGAGGTCAAAAGTCAAATTGTGTCCGGTCAATAACTTTTGCATGCCTGGACGGATTTTCAAATAACTTGGCACAAGTGCTCACCACAACCAAATGAGATGTCGTGCACAAATCCAGGTCCATGGCTCCAAGGTCAAGGTCATACTTGGAGGTCAAAGGACACTTCGGGGGCATTTATCACTTACAGTGATATTTCTTGTTTTATTTATAGTTTGATTTTGATGATTTAAGCTGCATACTTTTTGTGAAAACATAGTCTTTATATTGGTGTGATTTGTTTTACAAAATTTTGAAAATATAGAAAAGTGTTGTCATCGCTATGAAAAGAGAACAAAGTTATAAGATTTTAAACTTTATACATTCAAATATATTATCTATATTTATTATTTTTTATATGATGTTGGAAGTTCAGTTTCATTACATTTCCATTTAAGTGCAATTTAAAAAAAAAAATCCACTTGAATTATGTATGAGCCATTTGGTGCGGATTGGCTCTTTTAGCGCATATTAGCAAATTATTTTGCACACCCTTTTTGCATATTTTCACAAATATTTAAATTAATTTCATGCTCATGCTGATTTTGTCTCAACTGACTCTTTAATATGATCAAGTAGAGTGTTGCAGGCCCCTCTTGGGCCTCTGGTTTACAACTTGTTAGCTATTGACAATGTCACATCATGCTCTCATAATAAATGCAATACATAAACACTTGCTTTTCAACAGTTGGTAACTGGTACATTAACTAACAGTTTGTGATTGAAATGTACTATTTGTAAACACAAGCGAAGAGTTGTTTTAAACAGCATAATATGCCAAACAGCTAACACACAGAATGTATATGGCCCAAACAACTACTCTAAATTGTATTTTCTATTTTAAATTATATAATATTATGGTTCAAGAATTCAAATGTCTAACAGTTACAGTATAAATAAATAAATTTTATTTGCCATTTTCTGTTTCAGGTTTTCCCAGTGAATGTCCCAGAAAGTCTGACAGAGGTAATAAATGAGTACATTTTGTTTCATACACATGGACCAGATAGGGAACTTAGAGTTGACAGTCAATGCAGATATATATAGTCATGTTATCATTGAGCCTTCCCTTTACGTCACTGTTACATCTGGAGCCTGCAAGCAGTCCAGTTAGTGAAACATTCTTCAGCAAATATACTCTGGGCTATTCATTATGACATTTTCACACTCAGCTAGATGCAGAAATTACTTTAATGTATAATTATACTAACTTATTTAACTAAGATAAATATGTTCAGTGAATAAATGTAGTCTGAGACCTAAATGGTTTCTTTTATTACCTTGCATTTAGCAAGTAAATAAGTATTAATTTTGAACCCTGAAGTCCTTTTGGCCTATACAAATGAACATTTTGCATTGGCGAAGTGGCGAAAATTGATAAAATAACCTTTTCCTGTGCAACCATATTGTATTAAAAGCCTTGGGTGGTTCCCTGTGTAATCATAGGAACTGCTATAGTTTTAATACTATAAAAAGCATACCACCTCTTGCTTGTCTAGACTGTGTAACAAGTTTTACATTTCTGTCAAACTTTTTGTGCCCCCGAAGGGTGGCATATTGTAGATACAAGATAGGTACTCCCCTGAAGATTGGCAATTAATGATATAAGTAATTATATTTACTTTTGTACGCTAATTTTCTCAATCGTGATTTTTTTTTTTTAACCTTTTATTTTTGTTGAATGGTTCATCTAGGAAAACTAATATTTTGATGCGTATTATACACGGAAACAACTTTTTTACCCCAGTTTTGACCTCTGAGAAGGGGGTGCGTAGTATACACGGGTGCGTACTATACAAGGTAAAATACGGTAGTCGCACCGTCCGTCTGTTCGTCCATACTATCTTGTCCGGTAAATAACTCTGACATTCATGGACATATTTTCAAATAACGTGACACAAATGCTCACCACAACAAGACAACTTGTCGTGCTCAAAATTCAGGTATGTGGCTCCAAGGTCAAGGTCACACTTAGAGGTCAAAGGTAAAAAAGAGGTACTTTCATGTCCATATGTACATGTAAATAACTCTGACATTCATGGACGGATATTCAGATAACTTGGCACAAGTATTCACCACAACAAGCCGACGTGTTGCACCCAAAATCCAGGTCTGTGGCTCCAAAGTCAAGGTCAAACTTAGTGGTTAAAGGTCAAAAAGAAGTACTTTCGGTTCCATATTTCGTGTCCGGTAAATAACTTTAACATTCATGGATGGATTTTCAAATAACCAGCCACAAGTGTTCACCACAGCAAGACCATATGTCGCGCGCAGAATCCAGATCAATAGGTTCAAGGTCAAGGTCACTTAGAGGTCAGAAGGTGCTTTATGACCCTGTATTTGAATGAAATCATATTAGTTGTTCCGGTGTATAACTTTGTCATCGGGTGAGGGATTTTCATATAACCTGGCAAACATTTTCACCATAAAAAGATGACGTGTCGCGCGCAAAACCCAGGTCTTGTGGAAATACAGACAAATACTTGGGGACATTTGTCACTTACAGTGATATTTATTGTTTTTAAAACATATAAATGTTGCTAAAGTCGCTATATGTTGCTAAAGAAGTTAATTATAAGGCTAAACAAAAATGCTTTTGGCATTTGAAAATTTGCAAAAAATATAAATGCAGGTTGCTATCTTGGAATGATGACGTCATTGCGCCTTTTTACCATATATTGCATATCAACAAAATATATTTTAAAGCAAAGAAAATCACTGCAAATTGATTAAAAATAAATATACAGATGTAACATGTATAAACTGTATGCTTATTTTTCATTTGCAGTGATTTTCTTTACTTTAAAAGACATTTTGTCAATATGCTATATATGGTAAAAAGGTGCGATGACATCATCGTTCCAAGAAAGCCACCTCCATTTATGTTTCTTTGCAAATTTTCAATATGTCATATCACCTTTATTTGTCATGCCATTTTGATAATTCTTTCAGCCTTTTTGAAGTTTTTCAGAGCCCTTTAAAATAAACCTGTTCGAAAATAGTGCATCAACCCCTTAACCTTTTGTATGTAAGGCCATATCAAATTAATTCCCAGTTTATCATCCAAGTTTTGGAAAAAATTGGGACAGGGGGTGCAATTTTTTTTATTTTTTTTTATTTTCCTGAGATGACATCAAACATCACAAAAATATTAATAACCAGAAGTATTATGTTTTGAACACTCTCTTTATTACCAATTGTCACTGCTATAACATACATTTGTATTTATAATGATATAAACTACCATGTATGTGAGTTTTAAAAGTTGAAGTTCTCAATATAACTTACTTCTTTTTGTTTGAAACAGTTCCCCTTTTATTTACGAATGACTGTTTGCCAGATAGGCACAACCCACATACGGCATATTTGTCATCTGGTTCTACAAGGTCATCTGACGAACCACAGTAATAACATACCGATTCGAAGCCAGCAGAAAAATATGGTAGTTCCACTGACATGTCACAAGTTACATTTTTTCTAAGAAATACCGAATGTAAAATATGATTGTCCTCTGTTTCAACATCTTGAAGGACAGAACCACATGTATATTGTAGGTCAGCTAAGATTTGAAGCAAATCAGTTCTTTTCTTTCCTTTCACCACATGTTTAAAATACAGGACTCTTGGTTTTTCACATTCAGAACAATACACCACAATCTGGACATATTTTTTTTTTTCAAATTAAAAATTGTCGTGGCGGCATAAAATATTCGGGGCGGGCGGGGATGATGAAGTGGGAATTAATTTGATATGGCCTTAGCTTCAATCTCTACAAGGCACCGTGTTGCAATTGTAAAAAAACTTTCATGTTTGCCTCAAGAAGATTACATTAATAACTAAGGTCCCATAACTCTGGGTTGTGTTTTACAAACTTATATCCCCTTTAGATCTTGTAAAATGATCCACTTTATTCTGTAATGTACATGTAATTCTTTAAAGAGATTCAAAATATATATATAATTGACAAAAATAAACTTTTCACACAAGCCCTGGATATTGGTACCAGTGGAAACTCTAAGAAACTTTTCAAAAAAAGGGCAAGAATTGATATAAGAAATAAATCATTTGCCTACAGAGTGGTAGAATCTTGGAATAAACTGCCTAACACAGTAATTGAGGCACCCACCGTAAAGTCTTTCAAAAATAGGCTAAATAAACAATGGGCACAACATCCGCACAAGTTCAGACCAACAAACTAATGAACCCGCAACAACGATACATAATAAAACAACAACAATAAGGAACCAGAAGTCTAAAATCAAACAACATACTAGACTGGGAAAACACTATCTAAATGGGCCTAAGAAACCAACGGTTTAATAATGGCTTCGACAACAGTATGAAAAGAGTCGAGCATTCTATCCTTCAGACTGCTCTTGTTTGAACTTCAGTTTTATCTAGGTTACACCCATTGTGACCTGCAATTTATACAATATCTGTATACACAGGTTATTTTGACATGCCGAATTATACCTTTATTTCCTACTCCTAGTTAGTGTTGGGAATCGGCTGAAAATTCATGATCGATCATCAGAATAATTAACCGACCGATGATCGATCATTAATCGATTAAACATGGCTGCTATAAAAGACAAATGTAAGCCTTTTTCAGACTATAATGAAGAAAATAATCACATTTCAAGTATGTTCTGATAGTAAAGGAACTGAATGAAACATATATATTTTAAAAAAAAAGTTGTGATACCCACTATAAAGATGTGATTACTTGTTGCAAAATTATATCTCATTTTATTTTCTTGTATAAAACAAAAACAAAATGTTTAATACAAGAGAATGAAATAATCAATAATTTTCAACAACCGAGTAAAGTCAATCATGACAATTTGTAATCGATTAATCAGATCAAAGGCATAACTGATCGATCAGATCGATTAATCGGAACAACACTACTCATAATGTTGAGATAAAACTTGAATTATCTTTGTTGAAGTACAATAAGTATTGTTTAAAAACATTCTAATCATTTAAATATTTATTATCTTCATTGTTTAGTGATGTTTCTAATCAGGAACAAACTTGTTATCTTTATTTCTGACAGATTGTTGTATGGAAGAGATACAATGACTTTAAACACCTGTACAATTCTATGCTCAATCTACACAAGTCATTGCACAGAAGAGATGAATTTCCACCCTTCGCAAAACCAAAATTATTTGGTAAGTCATAGATTTAGTGTATATATGAAGGATGTAATTTTTCCCTTGCAGACTTACGGTTTTTGTCTCGCCTTTTTGAAGAAGAAAAGAGACATAGGTGCTGCTTTTCCGGCGACGGCGGCGCAACAACATTGAAGTTTTGCGTTCAGGTCATTTTCTCACAAACTGTATGCACTAGACCTTTCAAACTTTGATTATAGTTTTATCTTGTTTGGTACATCGCAACGTGACAAAGCAAATGTGGAAGTCACCTTGACCCTCCAAGCAAAGGACAGATAGCTTAATAATTTTTAGGTTCAACTTTTGCGTTTAGGTCACTTTTTCACAAACTGTATGCACTAGTCCTTTCAGACTTTGTTTATAGTTGTATCTTGAGTGGTACATTGCAACGTGACAAATGTGGATATGACCTTGGCCGTCCAAGCAAAGGGCAGATGACGTAATAATTTCTACCTTCAACATTTGCATTTAGGTCACTTTCTAGCATACTGTATGCACTACACCTTGCAAATTTTGTTTATAGTTGTATCTTGGGTAGTACATCGCAAAGTGACAAAGCAGATGTGGATGTGACCTTGACCCTCCAAGCAAGGGGCAGATAACTTAATAATTTTTACCTTCAACATTTGCGTTTAGATCACTAATTCTTTCTCACAAACTTTATGCATTAGACCTTTTTAATCTTTGTTTCTTGGATAGTACATCACAACGTGTCAAAAAGCAAATGTGGATGTGACCTTCACCATCCATGCAAAGGGCAGATAACCTTAATTGTTAATTTACATCAGTTTTTCATGAACTGTAACTATACACTAGATGTTTTAAACCTAATTTATAGCTTAATCTTTGGAAGACAGAACATTCTATTTTGACTTAGTTGTGTCTTGGGAAGTGCATCTTTTTGGACGCATGGATTTCATCTATGACTTTGACCTACTTTTTGGAGCTGATGATTTTTAGCTCACCTGAACACGAATTGTATTGTGACCACTCTTCGTCCATTGTCTGTCGTCAGCTTTTAGCTTGTTTACACGATAGAGGCCACATTACTTGAGCAATCTTAACCAAACTTACATAGATTGTTTTTTGCCCATAAGATCTCGGGACAAGTTTGATAATGGGCCAGATTGGACCAGTAACACCAGAGTTATGGCCGCTGAATTAGCAAAAAATGCAGTTTTACATATTATTAACAGGATAATGGCCACATTTCGTAAGCAATCTTAACCAAACTTACACAGTTTTTATTATTTATTATTATTATTTGTTTTAATTATTATTATTATATATTTTTTTTATTATTATTATTTTTTTTTTTTTTTAAATGCCGTGTTTAATAGCAGGACGCATTGGTATGATGTCTAGTTGTGCATATTGCTCTTTTTTCGGTTTGTTAATTTTTAGCTCGACTGATCAGAGATCAGCAGAGCTTATGCCGTGGTGCGGCGTCCGTCG
This sequence comes from Cyrtodaria siliqua, assembly GCA_037043455.1. NCBI lineage: Eukaryota > Metazoa > Mollusca > Bivalvia > Adapedonta > Hiatellidae > Cyrtodaria > Cyrtodaria siliqua. The sequence goes on along the minus strand of JAWPHD010009088.1, from coordinate 67,966 downwards.
TCCGTCTGTCCGTAAACTTTTATTTGTAGCGACTTCTCCTCTGAAACTACTGGAAGGATATTCATGAAACTTTACAGAAATGTTGCCCATAAAGTCTAGTTGATCCTAGCAAAAATTCATGTTGATGTGAAATCCAAGATGGCCGCCAAAGCTAAAAATAGAGTTTTAAAATACAAGTTTGTAGCGACTACTTCTTGAAAACTATAAGTGATATTGATATGAGACTTTTTCTAAAATGATCAGCATGACATGATGTTGGTCCTTGTCAAAAATCGTTTTGATTCAACGTTAAACATGGCTGCCAGCGGCCATCCATGTTTACATAGAGTTATATAGTAAAAACTTGTAGCGACTACTCCTCTGAAACTACTTGACGGATGTTCATGAAACTTCACAGGAATGTTGCTCTTGATGTCTAGTTGATCCAAGAAAAATGTCAGGCTCGCCGGAAATTCAAGATGGCCGCCACAGCTAAAAATATATTTAAAATAAATAAGTTTGTAGCGACTACTTCTTGAAAACTATAAGAGATATTGATATGTGACTTTTTCTAAAATAATCAGCATGACATAATGTTGGTCCTTGTCGAAAATCGTTTTGATTCGACGTTAAACATGGCTGTCAGCGGCCATCTTTGTTTACATAGAGTTATATAATGAAAACTTGTAGCGACTACTCCTCTGAAACTACATGACGGATTTTCATGAAACTTCACAGCAATGTTGCTCTTGATGTCTATTTGATCCTAGCAAAATTTTAGGTCGGCCGGAAATTCAAGATGGCCGCCACGGCTAAAAATAGATTTTCAAAAAACAAGTTTGTAGCGACTACTTCCTGAAATCAAAATCAATCAGTAGAGCTTCAAGGTCATTGACCTCTTGTTTGAAAGAGTTATGGCCCCTTGATAATTTTTGCTTTGAATTTCTTGTCAGTGCTAATCCTCCTAAACGCCTTGCTGGATTTCGACGAATTTTGGCAGGAAGCATCAGCATGATGTCTAGTTGTGCAAATGGCTGTATATCATTGAAATCTTGGACAAGTTTGAAAACCAGCTAGATCTTGTTAGTGGCGACAGAGTTATGGCCTTTGATTTTTGGGAAAATGCTATATTGTATTTTCCTTTATTAAATCTGTAGCTACTTCATTTTTTATGTAATCTTTACCAAATTTGTTTAGAATGTTAATATCAACAAAAGCTTAAACCAGTTGCCTGATTCATATCCATCCATATACTCTCTCTCTCCACCTCCCCCCCTGTGTTTTTTGGCTAAAGTCATTGACTTTTATGTTGCCACTGCAGGTCGTTTTGACGAGAATGTGATAGAGGAGAGGCGTGCCAGTGCCCTGGACCTTCTCAACTTCATCAGTCAGCAATCACATCTGTATAAATCCCAAATCTTCCTCAAGTTCCTAGGGGTAAGTTTTATAGCTATGAAGATTCATTGGGACTGGTACCCGGCCTCCCATTACTCAATTCCCATTATCAGTTGTTTTCTTTGTAAATAAATGTATATCTTCTACATGTTCTACTTTATACATAAAGTTTAAAAAAAAAATGTTGTTGAAAAGGAGATACTTTTAGAATAAGTTATTGATACAATACCAATTTGTATTGGTTCAGATTCTGTTCACTGCTTACTTGTCCTAACCCACTGTGGTAAATATATTTCAAGCAAAACATTGATTAACATGCATTTTGATAACTATTTAGATTGAAAATAAATAACTTGATTTATCAAAAATATATTTATAATATAATCCTGTCATCCATTGATGAACATTGGCTATATTGTGACCACTGTAAAACATGATTTGAAATAGTCGAAGCCATGAGTCCAACTGGCATCGTTTAACAGACAACCATGCTAAAATGTTCAATCTGAGTCAGTATGCGAGTGGTTTTAAAAGTCTGAGAACCCACATGCTGTCCCAGATTGAAAATCTTTATAGCATAGTTATCTCAATTCTAATGCTTTTCCATTTAAATGCAAGAAATATAAAGCAAAATCATACATGCATGCTTGTTTTTTCTATGAAAACTTAAATCCATGGTTGCCGGCATTTTGTTTTCGTGAACATAATGCGATGTCAGATACTTTTTAGATGGTGAATCGTGCATTTTACGGTCAAATTTGAGACGTTAGCCAACTCGTTAATTATAGTTGCAGTAGAATTTAGTATTTACTTTCAGAAAACATAGACATAATAGGCTTTAAACCACCGTTTAACAGATTTATTCATTAATTACAGTGGTTCAGTTTACATTATTTTTATTTTTTGATGGTCTCCCCTTCACTAACTTGCTTAGTTGTCTATAGGGAGGTAAGGTAATAGAAGGTCTGTCGGGGAAGATCCTGAAGCCTTCCAAGTTGGACATTCTTGATGCCAAAGCTACTGATGTCCCTGAGCCACTGCTTGAACCCACCAATGTGACCACTGAGCCATCAGGGCCAACCAGCAATGGCCTACAGAAGTCTGTCACCGCGGGTATGGCGGACGAAACACAGGGGTAAGGATGGAGACTTGATGTAGCAAACGATTGTAGTAATGCAGAGATGTTAAATGAATCTCTCTGAATATTTTTTTTACATTTGAAATAATGCATTGTAGAACAGTACATTAACTAGTAAGCATTTTAAGCAAATAATAAAACAGACCTAATAGCAAGGTGACACTGAATACTTATTGTACAAGACTCCAAACTTGGCGAATGGTGTAAATGAGGTGGCACATTGTATGATAAAGAAACCTACATGAAAATCATGTTATGAATCGTTTAGCAAAGAAGCCGGGGTGGGTGGGTCAGAGTATGATTAGACCCCTCCCCCATCATCCACCCTACCCGTTTCTAAGTGACAAGGGGGCGTCCGTGGCCGAGTGGTTAGTCTCTAATTTGAAATCACTTGACCCTCACTGCTATGGATTCAAGCCCTCATGGGACCAGGCCTTGAGTTCACCAACCATTCTTGAGAATATTCTTAGACTTAAGCTCAAGTATGCAAATTTCAATCACAAATATTTCTATGAGTTTACAGAATAAACGTTCATAACAAGCTGCTATGTATAACTATGATGCATACTAATTAATAGCAACTTCTTATGATTGTTTATCTTTGAAGGTCATGGAAATATTTGTGAACGAAATTTCAGTACTTGGGCTCAAGTCTAAAAATAGTTTGAAGAATGGTTGGTGAATTCCAGGCCAGGAATCTTTATGTGAGGAAGCTATCCAGCTGGCTTGCAGAATGTCGATGGTTCTGCCCAGGTGCCCGCCCTGCACAAAAATTGCCTGGAGGGGCACCTGAGATCTTCCTCTACCAAATGGAGCTGGAAAGCTTCCATATTACCGTAGCTGTTGGTGTGACTATAGAATCCAATTCAGTTCTTAAGTGACAAAAAAAAACAAGTCCATTCTTTGTTACACTGAAAGAACTTATTTCGTAAGTATTTTGTTGAGTGGTTGTGTTAACCTGAAACTTGATTACAAATATGCCACTATTTTCAGTATTCTAGTCCCAACCAACTGGTTAGGTTGGCCTTCCTACATCTATATATGTACACGTGCACAACAATTACACAGTATTTATCAGTTTTGGCTGTTTATTGATTTTCTCAAATCAGTATTTACACATTTATTCTTAATATTATAATTTACAAATTGGAATGTCATAATAATATGTAATGATAGAGATTCGAAAGCCCAGAAGACCCCAGCTGAGCCGCACCTGGAGGGTGTTTGGATGTTCCCACAGGTACCGGAGAACATCAGCCTCAACTCCTACGACGAGGATACCGATGCCACGGATGATCTCGACTCCTCCCTGGGAACACCCCTACCCGAATCTGACATGGCCTTCTTTGACCCCCTGGCCATGGATGATAGTAGTGCTGGAGTGGGGAAGCTGAAAACAAGCAAAAGTTGGATAATGGAAGCTGTCAATACTTGTGCAGGTATTAAAAGTAAATTGCCAGTTTGTTGCTGACATAGAAGTCCTATGAGTAGTTAGTGAAAATCATGCTGATTTCAGCAAGTGGTTTATTCTTTTTTCAATAAATGCATTCTATAAATTTAGGTTCTTTGAGCCATTGTCGTAAAACATGAATTTTGATTGTCATGGTATTGTATGTCGTTATATGTATTACATGAGTTACTTTATGACACTGTCACGACATTGTATCTATTTTGAGTATTTGTTGAAGTATATATCATATGCTTATGAGTCTTATCAGACATAATGCATGAACTATTAGGAAACTTGTAAAGTCTACGAGGAGATGACCTTGACCCATCCTAGAACTACTAAAGAGGATAATAAAAAAAGAAATTATCTCCTGAAAAGATGTTAAATATTTAAAAATAGGAGTTTAAAATTATACCAATAATATATTGAATCACTAAATTTACATTAATTAATGATTACAGTGTATGTATCTTAGCTTTTTAGCTCTACTGATCAGAGATCAGCAGAGCTTATGCCGTGGTGCGGCGTCCGTCGTCCGTCTGTCCGTAAACTTTTTTTTGTAGCGACTTCTCCTCTGAAACTGCTGAATGGATTTTCATGAAACTTTACAGAAATGTTGCCCAGGAAGTCTAGTTGATCCTAGCAAAAATTCATGTTGATGTGAAATCCAAGATGGCCGCCAGATCTAAAAATAGGTTTTTAAAAAACAAGTTTGTAGCGACTTCTTCATGAAAACTATAAGTGATATTGATATGGGACTTTTTCTAAAATGATCAGCATGACATGATGTTGGTCCTTGTCGAAAATCGTTTTGATTCGATGTTAAACATGGCTGCCAGCGGCCATCTTTGTTTACATAGAGTTATATAATGAAAACTTGTAGCAACTACTCCTCTGAAACTACTTGACGGATTTTCATGAAACAAGTTTGTAGCGATTACTTCTTGAAAACTATAAGTGATATTGATATGGGACTTTTTCTAAAATGATCAGCATGACATGATGTTGGTGCTTGTCAAAAATCATTTTGATTCAACGTTAAACATGGCTGCCAGAGGCCATCTTTGTTTACATACAGTTATATAGTAAAAACTTGTAGCGACTACTTCTTTGAAACTACTTGACAGATTTTCATGAAACTTTACAGGAATATTGCTCTTAATGTCTAATTGATCCTAGCAAAATTTGAGATCGGCCAGAAATTCAAGATGGCCGCCACAGCTAAAAATAGATTTTTAAAAAAGACGTTTGTTGCGACTACGTCTTGAAAACTATAAGTGATATTGATATGGGACTTTTTGTAAAATGATCAGCATGACGTGATGGTTATAAGAGTCAAACATTATTTTGATTCGACGTTAAACATGGCTGCCAGTGGCCATCTTTGTTTACATAGAGTTATATAATGAAAACTTGTAGCGACTACTCCTCTGAAACTACTTGACGGATTTTCATGAAACTTCACAGGAATGTTGCTCTTGATGTCTAATTGATCCTAGCAAAATTTCAGGTCGCCCGGAAATTCAAGATGGCTGCCATGGCTAAAAATAGATTTTCAAAATACAAGTTTGTAGCGACTACTACTTGAAAACTATAAGTGATATTGATATTGGACTTTTTGTAAAATGATCAGCATGACATGATGTTGGTCCTTGTCAAAAATTGTTTTAATTCAACGTTAAACATGGCTGCCAGCAGCCATCTTTGTTTACATAGAGTTATGTAGTACAAACTTGTAGCGACTAATCCTTTGAAACTACTTGGCAGATTTTCATGAAACTTTACAGGAATGTTGCTCTTAATGTTTAATTGATCCTAGCAAAATTTCAGATCGGCCAGAAATTCAAGATGGCCGCCACAGCTAAAATTAGATTTTTTAAAAAAGAAGTTTGTAGCGACTACGTCTTGAAAACTATAAGTGATATTGATATGGGATTTTTTGTAAAATGATCAGCATGGCATGATGGTTATCAGAGTCAAACATTATTTTGATTCGACGTTAAACATGGCTGTCAGCGGCCATCTTTGTTTACATAGAGTTATATAATGAAAACTTGTAGCGACTATTCCTGTGAAACTACTTGACGGATTTTCATGAAACTTCACAGGAATGTTGTTGCTCTTGATGTCTAATTGATCCTAGCAAAATTTCAGGTCGGCCAGAAATTCAAGATGGCCGCCACGGCTAAAAATAATTTTTCAAAAAACAAGTCTGTAGCGACTACTTCCTGAAATCAAAATCAATCAGTAGAGTTTCAAGGTCATTGACCTCTTGTTTAAGTGACAGTTTGCCTTGATGACCTTAATGATGCTTCTGTTTAACATTTACTTAACCATTCAGAATTGGAGAATGATGTAACACCATCAGCAGAGGAAAACGAAGGAGGGGTTAACAATCTACAATCAGAATCTATAGACACTGACCTGGGTGGTCTTCAGGTGAGCGAGGCTTACTTATTGTAAGAATTTCCGTACTAAGCCCCGTCATTTTTGCCTATCATTAATACAATCCTGGTTCCCTGCCATGGGTGTGGGTAGGATGTTAGAGGTACAGTAGTGGATCTGTGTTAACTTTTAGGTTATAAAACACAAAATAATTATGTTAACAAACATAACATACCAACCATAATTGAATATTTACCTAATAAAACCAAGATTGTAATGGTCCAAAAAAAAAGAAGAATCACTTCGTAGGGTTGAACCCACACTAAAATTACACTCGCGGGTAATACTAGTCGAACTCGCTCCCAACTGTCAGAGCTAAACGGACCAGATGTATTACGTAAGACATACTGTATAGAAAACCTACTGCTCCATTAGGATGTCACGTGATCCGCACAAACAGTAAATATTGCGGATCCCACATTATTTACAAATAATAAATAAAACTTCTTTTTTTTTCACACTCACGAATGTATTACTTCCGACTTATCTGAATCTATCAAAATCTGTTGAGACCATTACCACAATTTATGCAAAAATTAGCCCAAAATGATACAATTTCCTTTTTTTTTTTGTATGATCCCAATAATAGAATTTGTTAAAACTTTCTAAGCACATAGTTTAACATATATAAAAACAAAATGTGCAATAAAAATGATAGGTCCCCATGCTTGTTTAGAAAAAGAAATTGAAACACTAGCCCTATGCTAAAAGGCCAAGTTTTGTATGAAATTATATAGAAACGGTATATTTTCCTTTTTTGTTATATTCCTAATAACAGAATTTGTTCAAACTTCCTAGGCACTTATTTGAACATATATTTAGACAATATATGCAATTAAAATTATAGGTCACCATGCATATTGAGATTTAATATTGGTTATTGAAACCGTACCATTATGCTTAATTTTTTTAATTTTTTTTTGACTTTTTACAAAATGCTATATTTTTCCTATTTCATGTATCTAATGATAGGCCTTTATTTAAATAAAGATAATCAAAAAAAAAATTAAAAATTAAAAAATTAATAAAAAATTAAAAAATTAATAAAAAATCAAAAAAAAAAAAAAAAAAAAAATACAACTAGACATCAAAAGCAACATTCCTGTAAATTTGTAGGAAAATCCATCCAATAGTTTTAGAAGACTAGTCGCCCAAAAAAGCTGTGCATGGAAAACTACAGAAAACGCCTTTAAGAAAGAAGTTTTCCATCACACAGTAGCTCTATAAAATCTCGAGACCTTATCCACTGAGACAGCTTCCTGGTTGATGAACAATACTTGATCAGTTCTTATGTATTGTCCATTGTCAGTCCATCAATAGTATTGACATACACAACTGGGTGATATTGTCACTAGCGTACGTGTAGATATTGCCTAAAAATAAGAGTAGGATATAGCTTTTGTAGGTGTATTTGTCTGCGTGATTTATCGAAGTAACTGGTATTTATGCCAAACAAAAAGGGAATAATAAATTAGTTGTATATATGGTATCTATATATGGTATCCACCACTTCCTGCTTGGGTAACATACACAATTTTAGGAAAAACATATATAATAGGTTATAAACAGTGTTTACAAAGAGTACACTCTGATCTTTTCATCAGGTTTCACAATAAGAGTGGTGGACATAAAACTAGTGTACCGCTAGCGTTGTTTGACGTATTGATCTGTGGAAGTAAACACTATATAGAAAACCATTCTCAGTTCCGATATATATATATATAGAACCCATGTTACCACAAAGAGATATAACCCAATCGGTGACTTGAGATATAGTTTTGCATTGAACTCTCAAATAATTGTGTCTACACTCTGTGAAACAGATGGCTCTAGATGATCAGAACGCTACTGACGAGATGGACGGCTTGACCGACTCCATGTCCGATACCCTGACACAGTCTTTCCGCAGTCAGAGGACATCTAGTACAGTTGATGTCAGCGAGTTTGACCCCCTAACTCAGAGCATCGGCAGTACAGGGTCAAAGGTTATGTGTGGTAAAGGTGACCTTGACATCTCACAGCTGACATCTGGGTTTATGTCTGGCAGCTCAACTAGTCTGGATTCATCATCCAGTAATGTTTCCACACCAAAGCATATGGTATGTTTGTTTATTTTACCCCCACTTTCACAAACTTAAGAGGAGGCTATACAGGAATCACATTCTCTGTAACGTCACGTCGCGTAACACATTTTTGTCGCGTTGTCATGCCTCCCGTCCTGTCGCGTCCCGTTGCATAACAAATTTTTATTACTTGCATTCCTCAAATAGTTTTGAATGGATTGTTCCCAAACTTCATATACACATAACAACTGATGACCTTATGTCCCTCTACATCACCCATTGTTGATTGCCTGATTTATTACAGAATTATGGCCCTTTATTTGACTTAGAATTTAAGTGGTGGTATTCATCACCTTCAGTGATAGTTCTAGTTTAATTTTGTTAGGATGATCTAGGCCAATTTTTTTACACATTTATATTCATTTTCTATTAAAAAAATATATCAGATAATTAGTTTATTAATTAAAGGGTTATTGTTTATTTCATTCTTAAGATTTTATGATTTTTTTTTTCTTTCAAAACTCACATTTATTGAGTGTTTTTAGGCAGCCAAGAAGAGAGGTAGTGGTAAATCTCCTCAGCGACATAGATCTGCCACTAAGGAGAGCGTCTCTACCATGGACCTGGGTGGCACAGACGACTACATCCATCTGGCTGCCCATCAGATCTGTGCTGCCCGGGATTATGAGGCCAATAACAACTACGAGATGGCCTTCGCTACCTACAAAAGCTGTGTCGGGTTGCTGCTGCAGGGTGTTCAAGGTATGTTTCGTCACACCCCGGGGATATAGAATCAGCATTGTCCATCCTTCCGTACATCCAAAAAATCTTGTATGCCTTAACCTCCGACAGTTTCCAAATGATTCAAATTGTTTTTACAGAATGGTTAAGTATCATGCCAAGATGCGCATAACATTTTCGTGTTATGACTAAATGAAAATTAACTGAGTTATGGCATTTTATTCTATTCATTTTGTTTAAAATTAGTCTGCATGCGCAACTCCTGTAGTTTCTAACTGCAGATCAATTCATACAAGTGAGGACATGAACATTTTGGACAGATTTCTTCTTTATGAGTTATGCGCTTTTTTTTCGATTTTTTTGTCTTGACAGTTAATTGAAAACTTGTATTTTTAACTCATACAATTTCCTTCAGATTCACCTTAAACTCTGTATACAGTGAAGGACATCAGTCTGCAGATCTGCAAAATCTTATATATTTTTATAATGTTTGACAGTTTCTTATATTACCCATTATAAATATTGTTAAAGGGACACTGTCCGTAAGTAAGCAGAAACTGAGTATAACCAAATAACTATCTGACTTTTATTCAATGAAATGTATACATGAAAACTTGAGCATAGACCATGTAGACTCAAAGAAGTATGTAGTAATACATTCGTGAATGTGAAGAAAAAAAAGTTTTAATTATTATTTGTAAATAATGTGGGACCCACTTTATTTACCTTTTCTGCTGATACGTAACTTCCATTAGCGCATTAGGTTTTACTATAGAGTATGTATTGCGCAATATGTATAACCCGCTCTGTCAGGAGCAATGTCGACAATCTCGCACTCAATATTATTACCCGAGAGTATAATTTTAGTTTGGGCTACGAGTTCAAACGCACAAATTAAAGCGGCGCTTCTTTTTTTGCACCGTGATTGAATTCCGTTTAACAATCTTGCATTTAAATAGTAAATATTCAATAAAGTTTAGTGTGTAATGTTTGTGAACGTAATTAGTGTGTGTTTTATAAGCTAACAGTTACGGACATTGTTCCTTTAATACTTACTGGAAGTACATTGAGTATCAAAGTATTTACATGGTGTATGATTAATTTCAACATTTTCATTTAATATTTATGTTAATTAAGATGTGATTCTGGAAAAATATGAAGGAAACCATTTAAAAATCATAAGATGAAGCTAGGTCGCTTGAAACATGTTTGATGGACATGTCACTTTAGGCGAGACAGCATCTTCCTTTTTTGCGAGCATTTCTTGTTTTTACATAAGATTAAGTTTTTAATTATTTGTCCTATTATTTAACAGATAACGGTTGCATGTTTTCTTTTTCTTTTTTTCATTTTTACGAAGTGAAAATACATAATGTAAACCTCATAAAGTGATATACTAATAATGTTAAGACCTCATAAGGTTACGCTCCACTAATTTTTACGTAAGAATATTTATACCCCCACCAAACAAGTTTTGGTGGAGGCTATATAGGAATCACTTTGAGTTATTTAGCAAATAATGGTTGCATTTTTCCTTTCCCATTTTGGTATGTTGTGAAAATATTTAATGAAAACCATATACTATATTCTAAGACTTTATAAGGTTTACTCCACTAATTTTTACGTAAGACTCCACATATTTTAATTATTTGTTGTGTTATTTTATAGTAGATAATTGTTGCATATTTTCCTTTCCTTCTTTTTACGAGGGTCAGTCTAAAAGTTCTGTAGTTTTCCGACAGAGAAATTTATATCTTGGAACTTCTATTAAATGAAATAATATTAAATCTTACATCTATAAAACGTGTCAATATCAGGTGACAAAAACAAGGGTCGTCGTGATGCAGTGCGAAGAAAGACAGCCCAGTACCTGATGAAGGCAGAGGATCTATACAACAGACACCTTGCCAAGGAGACATCAGACGAACACAGATGGGCGGTAAGTTGTTCCTAATCTAGTTGCCAAGGAGACATCAGATGAACACAGATGGGCAGTAAGTTCTTCCTAATCTAGTTACCAAGGAGACATCAGATGAACACAGATGGGCGGTAAGTTGTTCCTAATCTAGTTCGTAAGGAGACATCAGATGGACACAGATGGGCAGTAAGTTGTTCTTAATCTAGTTGCTAAGGAGACATCAGATGAACACAGATGGGCAGTAAGTTGTTCTTAATCTAGTTGCTAAGGAGACAACAGATGGGCAGAAAGTTGGTCCTATTCTATATGCTAAGCAGACATCAGATGAACACAGATGGGCAGTAAGTTGTTCCTAATCTAGGTGCTAAGGAGACATCAGATGAACACAGATGGGCAGTAAGTTGTTCCTAATCTAGTTGCTAAGCAGACATCAGATGAACACAGATGGGCAGTAAGTTGTTCCTAATCTAGTTGCTAAGGAGACATCAGATGAACACAGATGGTCAGTAAGTTGTTCTAATCTAGTTGCTAAGGAGACATCAAATGAACACAGATGGGCAGTAAGTTGTTCCTAATCTAGTTGCCAAGGAGACATCAGATGAACATAGATCTCTTTTATTTGCCAAGGAAACTAGTACTTCTGATAATGAAAGGAAACTAATGTCCAGTTCAACAAGGTTATTGATGTGTTGACCATTATGTTGACCATTGTGGCCATGATAATAAAGTGAAGATCTTCATTCAGACAGTTTTTGACTTACCTGGGCAAATGTTTGGCTACTATGTCATAGTCAGTATCATAACTGATATTACCATTGTAGATGGACAGTACATTGAGCCCTTCCACGGAGGTTGATCCTGCCCTGACATTTATTCGGGGACCTGTGAGTGACCTTAAGAACTTTAAGGTGCTGGGAACTATTGACAAAGTGATACTGGTGCTGGATAAAGCAACTGAGGAAACATTCATCATCAAGGTAACGGTCAACAGATTGTCTTTCCACAATGTATGCATACCCAAAATTAAAGGTACACGTGGCCATCTTGAAGATATTTATGAAGAATTAAAATTAGAATCTCGATTTATTAATCCAGTATCATTTTGACTTAAAAACTGCTTGTAAATAATGAAATAACATCTTTTAGCTCGACTTTTCCGAAAGAAAAAAAGAGCTGTTGTCATCACTTGGTCATTGTCGTTTGCATCCCTTGGTTAAAGTTTGTATGTAAGCTTGTATCTCCAAAACCACTTAACATAATGAATTGAAACTTCACACATGTATTCAGCATCATTAGATGTCACCACAGAGCCGGGTTCTATAACTCATGCTTTTATTTTAACAAAATATGGCCCCTTTCATACTTAGAAAACTTGGTTAAAGTTTGTATGTAAGATTCGTTAAAGTTTGTGTGTAAGCTTGTATCTCACAAACTACATAATGGATTGAAACTTCACAAATGTATTTGGCATTAAGATGTCATTAGATGACACCACAACGCCAGGTTCTATAACTCATGCTTTTAACAAAATTATGGCCCCTTTCATACTTAGAAAACTTGGTTAAAGTTTGTATGCATCATTAAATGACACCACATAGCCAGGTTCTATTACTCATGCTTTTATTTGAACAAAATTATGGCACCATTTATTCTTAGAAAACTCTGTTAGAGGTTTATATGTAACCTTGGTTAAAGTTGTATGTCAGCTTGTGTCTCCCAAACCACTTTACATAATGGATTAAAACTTCACACATGTATTCGGCATCATTAGAAGACACCACAGAGTCAAGTTCCTCTGACACCAAAGTGGAGCGTCTGCACCGTTCAAGGTGCTCTTGTTAGTTTTCATGTTTTCGTCATATTCTACCACGTGCTTAACTATATTATTGGTGCAGTATCATCAACAGTTAATAAATAATAATACGCAAAACAATTTGCATGATACTAGCATTTTAATTAATATCAATGATGGAACAAATTCAAGTTGTGTAGAAAAACTAACTGGAAATGTTTACCTGAAACTTATAACCTCTTCTTGTGCCATCATATTATCTTCCATGTTCTACCATCAAAACAGAACATTAATAGCCATAAAGTCATGTAAACATTGACTAATTGTTTCACAGAACGTCTCACAATTGATCACACACCGTGTATATAATTTCAATCAGGTATAAAACAAATAGTCATTTAAACATTTTAAACTATTTTTGTTTTTAATTTAAAGGCTGGAACATGAAAAAATAATGATTTATAAGTAATATATACTGAAACGCAAAAGAAACGCAACTCGGGAATTTCCGCTATATATTTTATATACTGCACACTTTTAATTCCACATAATATTCCAAAGAAATCCCAAGATGTTTTGTAAAAAAAAAAGTTAATTAGAGAAAGGACACAACTTTGATGTTGTAGATGTTTTAATCACACTACACCTTGTAACAAGAAATTCATAAATGTTGAAGTTCCTGAAAAAACTGAGCCAGTTCGGTACTGTATTTAACGTAAAGAGTTTGCAAAATTTTGCATCCTAAGTTTGCTAAGTACCATTTGTCTTTGTTCAAACTCTTGTATAATAATGACTTTGTTTCAGAGGGTGTACAAGTCCACCACTGGTAATAGGAACAAACCCAACATTCTACCCACCTCCTGTCCTTACATGGTAAACCTGCACAAGTTTTACGAGACCTCCAGCACCATCTACCTCGTACTTCAGTATGCCAGCGGCGGGAAACTCTGGAACTATGTTGGCGCGTATCTTCAGTACGCACAGAATCACGGAAGGGACGGAGGCCCCGGGGATGGGGCAGACGGATTTCCCGTCCAGGACTTTAAGAACATCTACACAGGTTATACAATACATCAGGATGAAAACAAAAGATCATCTTTTGTTATTGATAAGTCATCTGTAGAAAAGATTTCAGAGCAAAGTATGAATCCAGAAATGGATAAAGTAAGGAAGGAGACTGGAGATGCTACAGTGATGTTTTCTAAGGGCACTGATGAGGTGGTCATCAGTGAGAACACTAATCAGAACAGCTTAAAAGATTTGGAAGTTGAAGATTTTAAATTTGATATGGAACAAGATGTAAATATTGCTCAAACTGAAGAAGAATGTGATAAATTAGATAAAACTGGTCCAATTAAAAATACGGAAGTGCCATACAAACGATACCGAAGTTTTTCATTTGAAGATAATGCTGATGAGGAAAATGAGGGCACAAATTTCATTCCTTCTCCCTTCGAGCGTCAAAACTCTCAGGGTGGAGGACAGTTTCAAGATTTACTGCGAAAAAATGAAACGCCCCTCGCTAATTTTAGTATTAATAGTTTTGACAGTGCTGAAGGTATGGTGAGACTAGACAGTACCATATCTGATCATATAGAAGTTATACATGAAGTCAATGAGCATGTCTGTGATAACGATGTTTTCGAAAGAGATAAACAACAACAAATATTGACAGACAATGCCAGTTCAACAAGACCAGGAGGTGATGTTTCAGATTTTGCAGTAGTTTCTAAAGTTGATAATAGTGAACATGCAAAAGAGGATATTATATCTAATTTAGGAATTTTCTCTGAAAAGGGGGAATACAAGGATGAGGATACCTCTAATGATATTATTAAAAGCTCAAGAGAGTTGTTGAGATCGGTTGAACGGACATTATCCCAGCTTGACATCGAGAGTGAATATTCTGACTCCAGGACCACTAACACGGTGACTGATAGTGAACCAATGTCTCCGTTAGATGTAACGAACACAACATCTGGGACATGTGATAGCATAGACGAGCCTAGTATATACGACCTTCATAACCATGGTGACACTTCTGACAGCCAATCAGATACAAAATCAGACAATAGTAGACTTAACTCGAGTGAGATTAACCAAAACAGTAATGGTGATATTAGTAAAAGTGATATTACATATTCCAATACTATGAAACCTGATATGAACCCAAATGACCTTTTACAGGGTAGTGTAGAACTAGGTCACAGCAGAAGAAGTGAATCTGGGTCAAGTGAAATAAAGTCAAGGACATCATCTGACTTGACTAAAGTGTCAAGACAACTCTCCCTGCCTCGTTTGAACTCAACAGAGCTAAGTAGGTCAGCAGCGAGTGATTACGAATCAAAATCCCCTTCTAAGTCACGACAGCGAACGATCTCACACATGTTTGAGCAGCTAGATTTGTCGGCGCTCAGCCCGGACCAGGTCAGGATTCCAGAGTCTTTCATCATGAGATGGGCGGCAGAAATCATAGTGGCTTTGTCAAAGCTCCATGATATGGGTATTATTTGTAGGTAAGAAAAGTTAAGCTAAAAGCTTGGTGACCTGTTGGTACATGTAAACTGTTCATTCAATATTATTATTACTAGAACTTCTGTGGCCAGGATAGTATTATAAAAGATGCTGCATCTAAAACTTCATTACCTCTCACTGTTGCGGGTTTGAATCCCATTGGGAGCTTGACCTGTCAAGTGAGAAAGTGTCGATTCAGAACGGATGGCAGGAGGGATACCCAGGAAAAATGGAGTGGTCTGCCTCTACCACATAAAAAAATCGAACGTCATATAATTATGGCCTAGCATGTGCTAAAAATGACGTAAAACACTATTCAAACAAACAAATTCAATATTAAAAAAATACTTACCAAAGTAATATAAATTAATAAAAGAGAAAAATGCAAGTAAAAAATGTAGCTGATGAACTACGGAATATCAAAATATTTAAAATCATGATATTAAGCAATGAACAACATAATAAAGTTTGCTCTTTAGCTTTCAAGAGTTCAAAAATTACCACTGTTGGTGCTTCACTTGTCTTTTCTAATATTCAAGTTAAATACAATATTATATATTTTAGTTCTGCTTTATATTGAATGCTTTCACTGTTTCAGAGAGTTGAAGCCAGACAATATTCTTCTTGGTGATCAAGGTCATGCGACATTGACTTACTTCTGTCAAATAAACCAGGTCAACGATAATCTAGACTTTGAGGCTATAGAGAACCTGTATGCTGCCCCAGGTTAGTGTTTTACACAAGGATAATCCAGACTTTGAGGCTATAGAGAGCCTGTATGTTGCCCCAGGTTAGTGTTTTACACAAGGATAATCCAGACTTTTGAGGCTATAGAGAGCCTGTATGCTGCCCCAGGTAAGTGTTTTACACAAAGATATCCAGAGAGAGCCTGTATGCTGCCCCAGGTAAGTGTTTTACAAAAGATATCCAGACGTTGAGGCTATAGAGAACCTGTATGCTGCCCCAGGTAAGTGCTGTACACAAGGATATCCAGACATTGAGGTTATAGAGAGCCCATATGCTGCCCCAGGTTAGTGTTTTACACAAGGATAATCCAGACTTTTGAGGCTATAGAGAGCCGGTATGCTGCCCCAGGTAAGTGTTTTACACAAAGATATCCAGACGCTGAGGCTATAGAGAAACGGTAAGTGCTGTACACAAGGATATCCAGAGAGAGCCTGTATGCTGCCCCAGGTTAGTGTTGTACACAAGGATATCCAGACATTGAGGTTAAAGAGAGCCTGTATGCTGCCCCAGGTTAGTGTTTTACACAAGGATAATCCAGACTTTGAGGCTATAGAGAGCATGTATGCTGCCCCAGGTATTAAAGTGTTGTACACAATGATAATCCAGACTTTGTAGCTATGTAGAACCTGTATGTTGCCCCAGGTAAGTGTTGTGCACAAGGATAATCCAGACTTTGAGGCTATGTAGAACCTGTATGCTGCCCCAGGTAAGTGTTGTACACAAGGATAATCCAGACTTTGAGGCTATGTAGAACCTGTATGTTGACCCAGGTAAGTGTTGTACACAAGGATAATCCAGACTTTGAGGCTATAGAGAGCCTGTATGCTGCCCCAGGTAAGTGTTGTACACAAGGATAATCCAGACTTTGAGGCTATAGAGAACCTGTATGTTGCCCCAGGTAACTTCACCGTAAGTGTTGTACCATGGATTGTCCAGATTTTGTAGCTATGTAGAACCTGTATGTTGCCCCAGGTAAGTGTTGTACCATGGATTGGCCAGACTTTGAGGCTATGTAGAACCTGTTTGTTGCCCCAGGTAAGTGTTGTACCATGGATTGTCCAGACTTAGAGGCTATGTAGAACCTGTATGTTGCCCCAGGTAAGTGTTGTACCATGGATTGTCCAGACTTTGAGGCTATGTAGAACCTGTATGTTGCCCCAGGTAAGTGTTGTACCATGGATTGTCCAGACTTTGAGGCTATGTAGAACCTGTATGTTGCCCCAGGTAAGTGTTGTACCATGGATTGTCCAGACTTTGAGGCTATATAGAACCTTAAGGCATTGTTAACAATCGCAATCTGCAAGGATAATCTAGATTTTTAGGCTATAAATAACCTTAATGCATTGCAAAGTGATGTCGCACTATGCAACTTTATGTCATGGTTTTATTTAAACTTAGCAACAAGACAATGACTTCATGGCTCTTTAATACAAGAAATGATACACCTTTTGAAATAAGTATCATATTGACTGCCTGAATGGATCTACACTTTTTTAAAATTCCAATTATAGGATATTAATCCGTGAAATATAGATTGTGTAAACAGTGGTGAATTTGTAGCAAAAAAAGCAAGAAAAAGGTTGATTGATGATATATGTTTTTGTTATTTTAGAGGTTCAGACAATTGGCGGTTTCTCAGAATCCTGTGACTGGTGGAGTCTGGGAGTACTACTGTATGAGCTCTTGGTTGGCAAGGTAAGTATTCAATAGTGTGTCATGTGGCATGATGCATTCTTCTGCTTAGATTTAGGCAGGTGTCATGCTGAATGGTCTATAGTGTTTCTTGGAACATGATTCACTGCATTGCTGATATGCTTCATGTTACAGAGGTTTTATGCCCTGTCTAGTACTAGTACCTAACCTTAAATGATCTGATCGCGTTCTAAGCTACCACATATCAAATAACATGTTTTCACAGTTGCTCAAGATATAAAAACAATTCTTTTAATTCCATTTAATATAAATTTACCGGCA
Source organism: Cyrtodaria siliqua (assembly GCA_037043455.1). Lineage (NCBI taxonomy): Eukaryota > Metazoa > Mollusca > Bivalvia > Adapedonta > Hiatellidae > Cyrtodaria > Cyrtodaria siliqua. Next base: position 49,810 of record JAWPHD010009088.1, on the reverse strand, counting down.
ATTTATCAAAATTCTTCAATTCAACAAAATCAGTTTATTATGCTATTGAGATTTATATTACTGACTCATGTATGGCTTTTTTACCAGACTTGTTTCCAAACTGATACATGTATGTATGTTGAAATAAGAGAAATGTTGAGTTGTGCTTGTTCATTACAGACACTACTGTCATGTCATCTCGGTGGCATTACATCTCACACACAGCTGTACATCCCAGATCATCTCTCCGAGGAGGCAAAAGCATTACTTCAGGAGGTATAACGTCCTACATTCAGTCTGTCTTGATGGACAAGACAGACATCTCAGTAACATAGTAAACTAAATACCATCACATCAATCAATTAATCTCTTAAATGTGTGGAACAGGTAGTAACCAAATTTGGTATCGTAACCATTTGTTTTTTTGGATATTGAATGCAATATATATTTAAAATACTTTTAGTAATAACTCACCACAATGAAATGGAGTTTTTATACCCAGTTGACCCTTAACTCGCTAAGCTGACTGTGATAGCCTTTGCATCCATCGTAAACCCAGATCCATTGTAACTCATAGGCTGATCATGGTTTACAATGTCTGACTGCTGATCAGTCATTTCCCCCCAAAACACCCCTTTGTCACATAAATGGAATGGTCTTAATTCAATGAAAGAACAGTCAGTTATAGATATATGTAGCGGGTTAAGGGTTAACACGTTATATTGGGACATAAGTCTAAGCTGGAGATTTGATGACAGTTTCTTGTCAGACATGCCTTCGCTAGGGAACGAACTCATGCCGGGCAAGGGTCTGTAGCTGTAAAGACCTTATTTAGTGACAAATAGAAATAGGAGGTGTAAGGACATAATCCCCTCTGGACAAAATCCCCTTCACAGTTAATTGCATTTAAACAAAATGCGTGGCCCATCTGGTTTTACTCCGAATTCTGAAATCATGGCCGATTCTAACCTCCCTGGCAGCACATTGTTTCTGTGTGTCCTTGGGAAAGAATGGAATTGAATTGATTTGAATTAAAGACTGTATTTTAAGACGGTAGCCCAGTAAGGAAAATGTCTAATCTTCATTGAGGCCCTATTTACAGACCAGTATATTAAATAAACATAAAAATAACTATAGCAACACTATGAAAATTATGAGAACATAAACCTAGATGTCCTGTGTATTCAAGACTATCGCCCAAGCGTGTTAAAAAACCATAAGAATTTATTCAATACTAAAAGTATGACAAGGTTCCAGAGTTCCTGTGTATTCTTCCCCTCTCTCTTGGGTGACGCAAATTAACCTAAATACCCGAGATGTAAGAAATGTATTTACACACGTTATATTGTCTGCTTTCAGCTGTTGATTTACAGCGCACGTGAAAGACTTGGTTCTGGAATAAATGGTGTCGAAGAAATAAAAGCACACCCATTCTTTAATGGTATCGACTGGAATGCCATGGAAATGTAGCCACGAGAGGTGATTGATTCGGCATTAATGAAAGGGAGATAGAGAGGAAGGAGAAAGTATTTATAATATAGGCATATATGAAATAGATTTAAAAAAGTGCAATATTTCTTTTATTATTGTACTTTTTTCTTACTTGTATTTTGTTCAGGAATTTGTGCAAGAGATTATGTGTTGTTGTTATTTATATGAAAAGTTAAACGTTTTCTATGAACAAATTCCATTACATTTCCTTTAATACTACTGAAGTATGTGACGATGAAGGATAATGTTTTGTTTGTGTATGAAAGTGCCTCAAAAACACTGATCTGTAAAAGGTCTGATTACTGTGAATTACTGTATGATGATTCAAAGTACGGCCGACACCACTGACCTGACAATTAGATTAAAGGGACACATGGCGATCTTGAAGATTTTATCGGGCATTACAGCAAAGTTATGCCGTGTGTTCCTTTAATAAATAGACCACATAATTGTATTAATCTGTTGACCGAATGTTTTGTTAGAATCTGTCCTCTATTATCTTGAATACCAATATCAGGTACATGTTCAGTTTGAAGGTGTGAATTATACAAATATTTTAGTTAAAATCTGTTATCTAAATATTTGGGTTTGAACCCAAAATAACACCCCACTATTCATGCTATTGGTGTGTACATGTATGTAAAATCTGTAAATTTTAAAGGGACACAAGGCAATCTTGAAGTGTTTGAAATGGGTGTCTCAATTGGTATATCCAGAGTATCATTTTTAGCTCGACTGATCAGAGATCAGCAGAGCTTATGCCGTGGTGTGGCGTTCGTCTGTCCGTCCGTAAACTTTTATTTGTAGCGACTACTCCTCTGAAACTACTGGATGGATATTCATGAAACTTTACAGAAATGTTGCCCATGAAGTCTAGTTGATCCTAGCATAAATTCATGTTGATGTGAAATTCAAGATGGCCACCAAAGCTAAAAATAGATTTTTAAAATACAAGTTTGTAGTGACTACTTCTTGAAAACTCTAAGTGATATTGATATGGGACTTTTTCTAAAATGATCAGCATGACATGATGTTGGTCCTTGTCAAAAATCGTTTTGATTCGATGTTAAACATGGCTGTCAGCGGCCATCTTTGTTTACATAGAGTTATATAATGAAAACTTGTAGCGACTACTCCTCTGAAACTACTTGACGGATTTTCATGAAACTTCACAGGCATGTTGCTCTTGATGTCTAATTGATCCTAGCAAAATTTCAGGTCGGCCGGAAATTCAAGATGGCGGCCACGGCTAAAAATAATTTTTCAAAAAGCAAGTTTGTAGCGACTACTTCCTGAAATCAAAATCAATCAGTAGAGCTTCAAGGTCATTGACCTCTTGTTACTTTTACCCTGGTTACATTATTATTTTAAACAAATCAGATTTGAAGTATTCACTATTTCATCTTATTATACTATAAGTTTTAATATATTATTGGTGCAATAATATCAAAAAATAGTAATATGCAAAAACAAATTGCTTAATAGTATTCTTATAATTAACATTAATGATTGAACAAATGCAGAAAAACCAGTGGGACACCGTGAGTTTAAAAAATAAAGATTGCTGTAAGTGTGTCCCTTTAACTTTTAATTTGATTAAATATCAAAATTTGTTTAAGTTTACTTTATTTTATGTTGTAATACAAGGTAAATAGTTGTAAATTGTTCCATTAAAGGACAACTTGAACAATGTTTTTCAGCATAAAGTTGCTATACCCCTGCTTCACAAAGCGAAGTGGGAGGTATATAGGAATCACACTGTCCATAATGTTCGGCAACGTCGCATCCCATCATGTTACACATTTTTGTAACACATTTATATAACTTGCATTTCTCAAACAGTTTCCATTGGATTGTTCCCAAACTTCATATACACATAACAACTGATGACCTTATGTCCCTTTTCATCACACATTATTGAATGCCTAATTTATTACAGAATTATGTCCATTTCTTTGACTTATAATTTTCCCAATTTAATATTGTAGAATGAACTTCTTACGGTTTTCACTTCAAAAGTTTTCATGAATTGTATTAAACTTGTACAGTTCACACGTGATGATATGATGTGTCTCTGCATCAAAGTTTTTTTACTTTGCACTTTTTTTTTACAGAATTAAGGACCTTTGGTTTACTTACATTATTTTTTTTTAATTAAAAAATTAACTAGTGTTTCAGACAGTTATTATTCTTGATTTTCCCCGATCTCATTGGCTATATGAAAAAAGCCGGGGTATTCATGACGTTCATTGATAGTTCTAGTTGATCTTTGAAAATGTTAAACCATGTGCCATATTCTATTCTGACACTAGTCTCGGTTGTATATGCAATTACCACAGTGTTCATTTTGTCAGTGCTATCTACTTTGACCAACTTCACTTGGAAGGCATATTCCTGAGTAAGTCTACTCCCTTCCTGTGGTATTTGTCATACTTTGTTTATATCTATAATATGAAGAACATCATACCAGAACCATTGTTATATTACTTGTTTGTCAATTTGTCTGAACATTATCAACCGAACAGCATCACGTCTCATGTTTTTTGTCGAGTTCGCTTGCCAAGACCTCGAGCAAGTGTCAGATCACTTTGACATAGGCTTATTGTTATATAGAAACTGTGCAAGTAAAATTGCATTTTTTTCAGCAACTCTTCAAATGTGCAGGAGAGAAGGTTCTAGGTCCATTCTGCATATCTTTGTTTCAATGTAAATGGAAGGTGGGCCTGGAATGTTTATTCCTGTTGGCGCCATATAACCTATTCTGTGTTAGCACTCACAAACGTACTGGACTGTTGAGGCTGAGCTGATCACCGATATGAAATGCTGGATAAACCTTGCGAGATGTACATCTGTTGTATGATGTAGGGCAACCAGAGGGTTCTAAAATTACCACTGATACGACGGTGTGGATAATGGAGGAGTCGTGCAATATTTTGCCTCGTTAAGAACTTTACCAGATTATTAATGTAAATGAAAGCACCTACAAGTTCGAAAACCAGTCAGATCCGACTAGTAACGGCGGCGTTATAGCCCTTGATTTAGTTAAAATGTTATATTTTGCCTCGTTACAATGATAGGGCCTTCATTTTTCATCCGATATTTACCAAACTTTACCAGATTGTTAATATCAATGAAAGCTCGGACAAGTTCTAAAACCAGCAAGATCGGACCAGTAACGGCAGAGTTATGGCCCTTGATTTCATTAAAAATGCTTTATTTAACAACCAGGTAAAGTTTGGTAAAGATCGGATGAAAAATGAAAGCCCCGTCATCTTAACGAGGCAAAATGCAGTGTTTTTAACTAAATCAAGGGCCATAACTCTGGTGTTACTGGTCCGATCTGGCTGGTTTTCAAACTTTTCCAAGCTTTTATTGATACAAACAATCTATATTGAAAGAGTGATAAAGATCAAATAATAAATGAAGGTGCTAGAATAGTCACAAGGCAGAAAGTGGCATTTTTCAGCAAAACAAGGGCAATAACTCTGGTGTTACTGATGCGATCTGGCTGGTTTTCAAACTTTTCCGAGCTTTCATTGGTATTAACGATCTGTGCAAGTTTGATAAAGGTCAAATAATAAATGAAGGTGCTAGAGTGTTCACAAGGCAGAATATGGCATTTTTCAGCAAATCAAGGGCCATAACTCCGGGGGAACTAATCAGATCTGGCTGGTTTTCAAACTTATCTGAGCTTTCATTGATATAAAGACCCTGGTAAAGTTTGGTAAAGATCCGATTAATAGTGAAGGCCCTATCGTGTTCACAAGGCCAAAAGTAACGACGACAGGCAACTTTGCATCCAATAAAATCAGGGTTTATACCCGCAAAAAACAGCATACAGTAGAATTCTTACAAAAAGATGCTGAATCGGAAGTTTCTTTAGGTCTGCCATTTTGATTTTGTTTTCCAGTGGGCTTTCTTGTAACCGGTCGCCGGCAGATAATATTGTCTGGTATACATTGGCTCCTAACCTGTCAGAACTAAAACCTTTAAAGGACTTTTAAGAAATGGTGTTAAATGTGCATACATTTTAATTTTGACTGTATTCCGATACATTTTAAAGGAATACGCTGCAATCTTGAATCTGTTAACCTGGTCAGTTTTTCTACATAATTGCGTATTTGCAAATCATAAATACTACTTATTTTTATAGTTCAAAGGAAATTGTTTTTGTATATTACTGATTGTTGATTATATTTCACCAATAATGTAAATTATTTAAACCTATGGTAGAATAATGAAGAAAAATTGAATACTCCACATTTTATTAGCTGTGTTGTATGCAAACAAGTATACAAAAAGGAAAAAGAAAAACGACACGGAAATTTCCGCTATATAGTGTATGTACAATATGCTGCTATTAATGGTACTGGTCTATGGCTACGTAAGATCTTTCCTTTCGGAACAAAGACTTTAAAAAACAACACGTAACACAGCAAATAGTATTCCTACAAAGTTTCATTATTGACAGAATATGCATTTGGCTCAAGCATGTGAGCAAACTTGGGATGCAGAATTTTGCAAACTCTTTGTTAAATACAGTACCGATCTGGCTCAGTTTTTCAGAGGAACTTCAACATTTATGAATTTCTTGTAACGACGTGTACTGTGATTAAAACGTCTACAACATCACAGTTGTGTCCTTGCTCTAACTAACTCCCAACTTTTTTGTTTTACAAAACATCTTGGGATTTCCTTGGAATATATATGGAATTAAGTGTGCAGTATATACAACATATAGGGGAAATTCCCGTGTCGCGTTTCTTTTTCCTTTCAGTATATAAAGTCTATAAAGTCATCAATACTAGATTAATAAATCTATTTACTAATTTTACTGCTTGATCCATAGATCAAGGTTATCGTGTCCTTTTAAAATAGCTATAGCTTCTTCAGTGACGTCGACAGATTTCGTTAAACCATATAATTTTTATGTAGCCTCACCTGTGTCTGCCTCTGCAGCTCTTACTGTCTCGTTTAGTCCTAGACACATATTACTATGACGGACACATTTTACTATCATTTCATAGGAATGGAAATTGTGTTCATATACCGATGGTCAATGAAAATGTACCATTAACTCCATATGTTTATGCTGTTGGATTATTCGAAGTTGCTGAACCAATACTTTTGAATTTTTTTAAGTATTGAATATTGATATCTAACTTGTCTTACATGTTTATTGGTACTATTTATTGGTAAGCTTTTATGACAAGCAGTTATGCAGTTTAATATTTACCTTGTCATTTAACAATGTTTACTATGGATAATCATAAAAATAAAACGGTTCCACCAAATTTCAAGCTGCATTCATCTGTCTCGGAATAAATTCTATTTGGTTTTACTGGCCTTTTTATTGTTTGACTTTTGAAAGTATTATACAATGAATGTTTCCGAGAAATTGATTTCTTTGTGCGATTTAAATGAAGAAACACGGAAATGCACGTGCATTTCATAACAACAAATCTAAAATGCGCTAAATCCAGATATGCACGTGAAACAATGTTAAATGTCGACACGTTATATGGATTATATCAGATTTTGCACCAAATGCCTCAAATTCTATCTGGTAAAAGTATTTGTTTTGTGGACCATGAGTATATGTTTCAGTTGCAAATGAAACTGTTTAGTCAAACTTATTTAAAAGCTTTAAATAACACTTCAAACTGTAAATGTTTTCATGTATCGAGGAAACATTCTATTTGCTGTAGGGCAATGATGTCTACTGTTTAGTTTATTAAATAACACATTTAGACAAAATGATTTGTTATGAAACTGTGTTTTATATGTATACATTATGTATATATGTATACATTATGTATACATGGATGCAAATGTATTAAATATTTTTAAAATAAGATATATTCATTTTTCGGTGTTAATCATTGGTTACTCGTACAATAAAAGACATCCCACCGATACTTTGTTTATTTAGTTTTTGCCCAGATATCTTTGTTTATTGTCTATTAACCTGTAACCCGCTACATATAACAGACTGTTCTTTCTTTGAATTAAGACCATTCCATTTATGTGAAAAAGGAGTGTTTTGATGAAAATGACTTGTCAGCAGCTGGACATTGTAAACTCTGAGCAAAGGCTATTATAGTCGTGCTTAGCGGGTTAAGGGTTAAACCAGGTTTTCCAACTGAAAAGGAATGATGGGAGGTATACAGTACTGGTTCTACCCAGGAATAAGTGGGTGGTGTGCACACACTAAAAGTCGACTTAACTTAAACCTTTTAACATAAAATCCTGAGATTTTTTGCTCTACGGATCAAAGATCAGCAGAGCTAATGCCATGGCACGGAGTCCAGCTGTATGTCTGTCTGTCTGTCTGTCTGCCCCTCCGTAAACATTTTTGTGGCGACTACTCTGAAACTAATGGATAGTTTTTCATGAAAATTTACAGGAATGTTGCCCGTAAAGTCTAGCTAGTCCTAAGCAAAAATCAAGATGGTCGCCAAAGCTAAAAATAGGATTTTGTGGCAACTGCTTGTCAAAAAACATAAGTGGGTTTCATTTGGAAATTTACCAAAATGACTGGCATGATATGTAATTGATCCTAACAAAAATAATTTTGATTCTAAGTTAAACTTAGCCACCTGCGGCCATCTTTGTTTACATAGAGGTTATATAGGAACATCTTGTGTTGACTACTCCTCGGAAACTACTTGATGGATTTTCATGAAACTATAGGAATGTTGCTCTTGATGTATAGTTGGTCCTAAGTAGAGATCAGATTGGCCGGATATTTAAGATGGCCACCACAGCTAAAAATTGATTTTAAAAATACAACGTTGTGGTGATCATGTTCTTGATTTGGTACCTTTACCAAAATGACTGCCATGGCATGAAGTTGGTCCTGGACAACTTTTTGATTTGACGTAAAATATGGCCACCAGCAGTCGTCTTTGTTTACAAAGTTATTATATACAAAAAGCTTGTGGCAACTGCTCATCTGAAACTACTTAAAGGATTTGCATGAAACTTTACTCTTGTTACAAAAATGATTTTCATTTGAGAAATATTGAAAATAAAATGTATTTAACGGTAAGGGCTGCTTGGACTTCAAACATGCCTCCTCCAAACGTGGCCACAAAAACAACTTGAATTGTTTAATGATTAACAAACACTACCACTTCAAATAATGACAAACATATAAAAAACGTTATACCGTTCCAATATCTAGTTTTTCAGATATTCAGGAGAGCGTTTCAAGGTCCAGGACTTCTTGTTAAGATTTAAAGCGTGGGAAGAACTTTTTAAATGGAAATTTGAGCACGCGACTTGATTTTCGCATTTACTGTTTATGCTCCCTGTCCGTCCTGCTTTCTTGTCAGCTCAATTCCTCCTACGTTTTTCATCTGAAGTATCAGTATGATGTCGAGTGCACGTTCCGGTTGAATAATTTTTGCCAGAGTTACGAGATTGAATGAAGTTTTTCAAATCAAAAGCTTGTCCGCTCAACTCTGATTTGCCTGATACTTTATAGGAAGTATCACAATGATGTCTAGTAGCTCATATTGTCAGGGGGTTCTAGTTGAACGATTTTTATCGGAGTTAGAAATCTTGAAATTTTTCAAACGTAAAGCATTTCCGCTCAACTCTTAAATGTTTTATCTGATTTTAATAAAACTTGGTAGGACGTATCATAATGTCTTGTAGCACATATTGTCAGGACGTTCTGGTTGATGTTTTTCTGGCTGAGTTTGGGGATATTGAAGTTTTTCAAATATAAAGCTTGTCCGCTCAACTCCTATATTTTTCATCTGATTGTATTTCAGATTGTACCTTTATTCTTCGGGGAGCATCCATCGGTTCTACCGATTTCTTGTTTTTAAAGCCCAAATTTAAATTATGTTTTCAATTAATACTTGTTTGATAGTAATAGATTAGCATGCTTCAACATGCACATAGTTTGTGTTAGGGAGGACTTCGTAATTCGATTAGACAGACTTGGTTTAATTTCTACCACAACTGTTTCTTCATGGAAGTGCACATACGTTTCTACACAGATGCGACCTAAATGCAAATACAAAGTCTTTCATGTCAAGAGGCGTGAAACCACCAATTGCATGTAAAGCGTTTAGTTGGGAATAGAAGCGATGAAGCCTGCGTATCACAAGTAAAAGTCAAAATACTAAATTATAACGCAGACAATATAGCCTAAGGGTGATTAAACAATACTCAGAGCCTGTCAGGGCTGGTGAAACCACATTTTCGAAGGAAACGAAGTATTTTGAGAATGTACCACCCATATCTGTATTTAAATATCGGGCTCAGCGATCGCCGACGATCGGAATGAATACCAATCTAACATCGGGCATAACTTGCTTTGTTTTTATTTAGTTTTCAAATTTGACCTAGCCTTTCATGACCCTTTGCACAAAACATTAACCTGCAATACCTTGCCGCTAAGTATTTACCTATGGCCATCAACATGTATATGTCAACTGTTGTTTATTATCACTTATACAGTCCAGTCACACATATTTTACAACAGTTTTACATATTTAATGAATGTTGACCCATTATACAAAAATTTAACCTGCGCTAACAAACGTATTTGACCATTTGGTCATGAAACTTTATAAAGTTTTAACTATTTTTACTATTGTAAAATCATATATTCTTAAGAAGAATCCTACATATATGTATATCAGGTATTTAGGATTGACTGAACTTTAAATTAAGAGTTAACAGGAAATCTTATAAACCGTGGAAAATAGTGTGACAATTCTATTTCTGACGGCTTTGCAAAAACGTATTTATATTTACACCATATACACCATTTGCTGAATGATTGATTGTCTTTGAAAATTATATAGAATATAGGATGTCTCGAAATATCAGCGTACTAACTCGAAATTCATTATCGACATCCTTAACACTACTTATCACGAACACATACGTAGTATTTCTTTTTTTTGATATCAGTCATTGAATTGAACATATCACCTTTTCCAAAGTTCTATTACTTATTCAAAAAGGGTGATATCTCTCAGTCATCTAAATCGAATGGTTAATATCGCACTTTCACAATGAATGAGTGATATCACCTATTAAATGAATGATAGCACCTATTAGAATCAGTGATATCACCTATTCGAATGAGTGATGTCACCAATTTATGTAAGTAAATGATATCACTTATTCGTTTAAGTGATATCACTTATTTTTCTGGGTGATATCACTCATTAATCTTTAATTTATTATATCACTCATTCGAATAGGTCATATTACCGACCGCAAATCGAGGGGTCAATGCAAAACGCTTGTATAGTGCTCTTTATCTATATATAATTACAATATGTGCATGTTCTCAAAACGAATGAGTGATATCATGTATTCGAAATGAATGAGTTGACCCCAAAAACAACAGGGATCCGCCTCTCATCTAGAGCAATGTAGCTATGCCGTTTCACGAGTGTAGGTGCTATGGTTTCGAAGTTATCGTTCGGAATGCGTGTTTCCATAAAATGTCACTGTGACCTTCACCTTTGACCTACTGCCCCAAAAACAATAGGGTTCCTCCTATTACCTAGGCCAATGATGACGTTTCATGGGTGTAGGTATTATGATTTCAAAGTTACCGTTCGGAATGCGTAATTCTATATTAAAATGCCACTGTGACCTTGACCTTTGATCTACTGACCCCAAAAACAATAGGGTTCCTCCTCTTACCTAGGGCAATGATGAATTTCCCTGAATGTAGGTGTTATGGTTTCGAAGTTATCGTCCGGAATGCGTATTTCCATAGAAGGTAACTGTGACCTTGACCTTTGACCTACTGATCCCAAATCAAAAGAGTTCCTCCACTCACCTAGGGCAATGTACCTATGAAGTTTCATGAGTGTAGGTGTTATGGTTTCGAAGTTATCGTCGGGAATGCGTATTCCCATATAAGGTCACTTTGACCGACCTTGACCTTTGACCCACTGATCCAAAAACAATAGAGATCCTCCTCTCACCTAGTGCAATGTACTTATGAAGTTTTATGAGCGTAGGTGTTATGGTTTCGAAGTTATCGTTCGGAATGGGTGACCTTTCATCTACTGACCCCAAACACAATAGGGTTTCTCCTCTCACCTAGGGCAATGTACCTATGAAGTTTCATGAGTGTTACTGTAGGTGTTATGGTTTCGAAGTTATCGTTCGGAATACGTATTTCCATATAAGGTCACAGTGACATTGACCTTTGACCTACTGACCCTAACAACGATAGGGATCCTCCTCTCACCTGGGGCAATGTACTTAAGGCGGGTCTCATACTTTCGCAGTTATCGTGCGGAATGCGAATTGTTAACGGACGGACGGACAACCCCTATACCATAATACGTCCCCTTTTTCAACGGGGATATAAACATGACAAAAACAACACAAACAAAAAACAAGTGATTTATTGTATGAGTGAAATAACGACAAAGAGAACACTGAAGCAGTATTAATGCGATTCTTTTTAAAATCATTTACATTTGAAGAATGGGTATATTAAAACAAAGTTGATTTCTTTATTATATATGTTATAATACGACTTATTTTTATCAGGAATAGTTACTCCAACCATTTTTTGGAAAGCACATACATATATAATACAATCATTTTCATTTTCTGGTGCATTTTAAAGTTGATTTGCATACATATGCCATTTCTATATTCCTATATTCAACAATGCAAAACTAATGTTTAAAACATTACAGCAAATCACTAATCTCACAAATATATGGACACGTGTCGTGTTAGTTACGACACTCCCACCACTCTAAAAACTGGGGGAAATACCTGACACAACAACATGTATCCAGCTGTTGTTTGAATCTTATGGCAAACGTTTCCGTAACCATTGCTGAAAAAAAATAAGCTATAGGACTCACACCACCATTATCTCCCTTGAATACTCGTGCCCTACAGATGAAGGAGGTAGATAAAAAAAACAAGTTCGCTTTTCTACATTTTACAGGATACATTGATTTATCTTTACCAGGTTCTAAATCTACAGCATTTTAGGAAGAGATCACAGAAAAATGCATGTTGATATAAGATTTCTAGCTAATTCTGCCTCATTTTACACATCATGGGTCTAATCACCACGGGGTTGTATTTTTGTCTAAATTTTGATAGGTGTGCAAACATGAAAATAAAAAAAGTTCAATCTGGTAAATATTTGTTAAATGTGTTTTAAATTTCAGATATTGGATCAATGAAGAATATAAGCATAAATACATGTTGCAAAATCTTTTTTATCTCTATGCCACGAACAAAAACATTACAATGGGACCCTATGGAAAATTAATTGTGGTGTGAGACGTATAGTGTTTTAAACAACTTTAGAAGTTATGTACCGTTTAAGCAGGATGTCGAGTGTATTGTTCCATCTAGAACCGCTTTCAAAATACGTGTATTAACTATTTACTTGAAATATTAAACTTTTTATCACCACACTCGATGATTTGAGTCATGCAGATATTCCTATCATGTAGTTATCGTGTGCATGATTAATACGATTTACACTATAAGCATTATCATGTCGATATGGATTTATTGCAATTGGAACACTTTGATAAAATTGTTTATGTTCATTCCGATGCACAGTCTGTCGCTCTTGCCAAAATAAGCTAATGCTTTTGGAACACGGACTCCGTCTTTTACCGACAGTAGTACTCGTTTTTCTAAGAAAAACTTGCTCAGCTGGTGGACATTGTTCGATATTACAACGGACACATACACCGACCCATATTTATCGACAGTCAAACCTCTGGGGCAACTCAAACTACCGTCTTTGTATTTAGCTAATATTCCACCATCCATGGCATGGCCGGTTATTGTGTGGTTTCCATGATCTGAGACATATATAATGTCATTGTCGGCGCTAACAGCAATATGCCAAGGTTGTTGGAAGAGTTCTTTGCCATTTGTATCGTTTTGAATGACCCACAGAACAGCTCCGGTCATATCTAACATTTCAAGTTTACCTGGGTTATCATATGAAACAATTAGCCTCTTTCTAGAGTGACCGAGGCCACGGCATTGGCCTTCGACTTTTATGCAACTATCTAAGACCATTCCGTTTGAAAGTGACACGAACTGGATCTTTTGTTCGTCGGGGAGGGTTACACCTATACATGTCGCTGAAATCGCTGTCACGTCCCAAGGAGGCGATGAACATTTCAATTCTGAAACAACTTTACTTAACGGTAGGTTCAACAGTTTGACCGTTTGGTTAGCTTTATCAGCTACAATTAACATATCGCCTGAGAGTGTTTCCATTCCATTCATGTCACAGTCGTCAATAGTTGTTGATTTCACTCTTATATCTTTATAATGCGTCGCTATGTTATCTCTCAACGCATTGGTATCCAATACCCCAAGCACTCGCGTATTTTTAATGATGTCTAAACTCACAACATGATTAAACTTGTAATGTCTTACCTTATTTTCATTTTTCATCTGCCTGAGATGTTCATCTAATGATTCCATTTTATAAATTGCCTTCTTTATTGCAATGAACATTTGACAGTTTTGTTTGCTCTCTTTGAATGCGTTGATTTCGGATACCATTGTATTAATATCCGTTGAAAGTACTTTGCAAGCTTTAGAAATTGAAATTATTTTTGTCGTATCTTCAACCTTGTACAACTTGGCCTGAAGTTCTATTTTATTTTGAAGTTTATCCAGAAAGGCTGTGATGTCTTTCCTAAATTGCCTTATGCCTGTTATTGCGTTAGAATAGTTCATTTGAATGTTCGCAACATTTGCTTTTGCATGTATCTCATTTGCTTTTAACTGTGTTTCTAAGTCATCAAATTTCTCTTTCAAAGCGTTGTACTCTTCACTGTTTTCAATGCCCTTTGCTAACTCGGGTATGTAGTCGACATCCTCGCATTTTCTGTGATCGAGCCCCATACATGTTCCACATCCTAACTCTTGATGTGACTTGCAAAACAGTTTTATGATCTCACCTTCATGTTTGGCACACTTCTCAGAACACGTGTCCTTAGATCTTGCTGGAGGAGTGTTTCTTGGCATGTGACTTTCGTCTTGTAAAACATGGTGTCTCAGGGGCATTGGTTTACAGTGCACACTGAAACATTGTTCACATAAATAATCCTGACAGTTTGAACAATATCCATGGGCTTTCCTGTGATATCCATCAAAGTTGCAAGGTTGACAAAAATATTCAAACGTTTCCTCTGATCCACGGTCCAGCGAAGCACAGAATGAGCCATCGTTTTCGCTGGGTTCTGACATTCTATATAATGCGATATGTCAACGGTTGAGAAAATGGCTACACAAGTAAAATGTACACGTACGTTCTATATATAGTTATGTTCTAATTTATGACTTTTCGAAAATATGGTTCCCTATCTGTGTATTAGGTTTTGTTCCGCAATGCAGCGGGTCATGGAACCAGACTAGTGTTTTCCTCAGGTGACTACAACATGGTTGTGACGTCATAGTTTGTGTACATTATATAGCATGTAATACACACACTGACTATTATATCTGTAGGTCCAATATTTCCCACACAACTTTCCATTATTTTAAGAACAGTGCATTAATATTCTTACACTAATCAATTATTGGAGGTAACAGGAACGATATTCGTGTTATTGGTGCCAGTACAATAAGTCATAACATGCACTCCCTCCACCCGACACCCCTGTATGTCGTCAGTATAATCTGAACCAATTTCTCTTTGATCTGGTTATGTGGTAGAGTTGTGTATAATGTGAAAGATTCTAAGATGCTTATAGTTGAGGCATGGAAATGGCCATATGTTATCATAGTTGTCCGTCGTACGGATGTCAGTCCGTCGTCCTTCGTTAACTTTTGTCTCGTCAAGACGATAGGGCCTTCATTTTTCATCGAATATTTTCCAAACTTTACCAGATTGTTGATGTTGATTTTGAAAACCAGCCAGATCGAACAAGTAGTTGTTCACCAGAAATATGGCCCTTGATTTCGTTAAAATTGCCGTATTTTGACTCGTTAAAGACGAATTGGCAAACATTTTTCATTCGCTCTTTACCAAACTTTACCAGATTGTTACTCTCAATAAAAGCTAGGACAAGTTCCAAACCCAGCACGATCGGATTAATAACAGCGGAGTTATGGCCCTTGATTTAGTTAAACATGTTATATTTTTCCTCGTTAAGACGATAGGTTCTTCATTTTTCATCCAATCTTTTTTTAAACTTTATCAGATTGTAGCTTTCAATGAAAGCTCGGACGAGTTCGAAAACCAGCCTCGTTAACGCGATAGGGCCTTCATCCGATCTTTACTAAACTCTACCACATTGTTGATATCAATGAAATCTCGGACAAGTTCGAAAACCAGCCAGATTGAACCATTTACACCGGAGTTATGGCCCTTGATTTTTTTAAATATGCTATAATTTGGCCTCGTTAACACGATAGGGCCTTCATTTTGCATCGGATCTTTTCCAAACTTTACCAGATTGTTGATGTTGATTTTGAAAACCAGCCAGATCGAACAAGTTACACCAGAGTTATGGCCCTTGATTTAGTTAAAATTGCCGTATTTTGACTTGTTAAAGACGATAGGGCCTTCATTTTTTCATCCGATCTTTACCAAACTTTAACAGATTGTTACTATCAATGAAAGCTTGGACACGTTCGAAAACCAACCAAATCGGATTAGTAACATCGGAGTCATGAACCTTGATTTAGTTCAACAATGCTGTATTTTGCCTCGTTAAAACGAAAGGGTCTTCATTTGGCCGGATTTGAATGAAACTTTGCAGGGATGATCAGTACCAAGCATAGCTGTACATTTCGTCACCGTGCTCCGGTTGAATGGTTTTGGCGGAATTATGGTCCTTTAAAGGTTTTAATACACAAACTTTGTCTGGACTAGTTCTCCTGAACCCCTGGTCGGATTTAAACAAAACATTTTAGAGATGATCAGTTTCAGGTCTAATTGTGCATATCATTGCCGTGTTCCGGTTGAATGATTTTTGGCAGAGTTATGACCCTTTAAATGTACTTTGTCTGGACTAGTTCTCATGAACCCCTGGCCGGATTTCAACGAAACTTTGCAGGGATGATCAGTACCAAGCCTATTCGTGCATATCATCGTCGTATTCCTTTTAAATGATTTTTGGCAGAGGTATGGCCCTTTAGTCTCTTCTGAACTCCTGGCCGGATTTTAACTAATCTTGGCGGGGATAATGAGTACCAAGCCTAGTTACGCATGTCATTGCCGTATTCTGGTTGAATGTTTTTTGGCACAGTTATGGACCGTTTAAGGTTTTGGTATAAAACATTTGTCCCAACTAATTCTCCTGATACCCTGGCCTGATTTCAACGAATCTTGGCAAGAGTTGATCAGTACCAAGCATAGTTGCGTATTTCATTGCCGTGTTCCAGTTGAATGGATTTTGGCAGAGTTATGACCCCTTAAAGGTTTTATTACACTAACTTTGTACAGACTAGTTCTCCTGAACCTCTGACCGGATTTCAACGAAACTTGGCAGGGATGATCAGTACCAAGCCTAGTTGCGTATATCATTGCCATGTTCCGTTTGAATGATTTCTGACAGATGGATGATACATAAACTCTATCTTTAGCCAGTAGAGCGTCCACAGGCCCTCTTGGGCCTCTTGTTTATAGACCAACACAGATTGATTCCTGTTTCCTAAACATTTCCACAATGTTTTATAACATATTCTGCAATCGCGGAAAAGCCGGAGGTCAACACTTTTTATACATTTGTAATGGTGCTTGCACTTGAATAAAATGTGCTTTGTGTGGATATTTGTGAACTTTTAGAATCCAGTACAATCGCCAGACAACAATCATATTGTGAATGTATTGTCTGTAGGAACAAAAAACAAATTGAGTTGGAACATGTCTGGATTCCCTCTTCAAGATGACACACATTATAAGATACAGCCGTGGATGCAGAAAAGAATTTGACTCGTAAAGTGTATCTAATCAGTCTTCTTAAAATATGTCTTCTTTTGCAGTGCCGTGAACAATTGTTGCGATATTAGATACATCCTTTATTGAAACTTTTTTTTTCAAGCGGGTTTCAGATGGTTTGCTTAAGTACTATTTATAAAATTTCCAAAATAAGATGCTGTCATAGATTAAAGTCAGGCCGTGCTCCTGTTTTTCTATGATCAACAGTCATGTGTTCAGTTTCCATCAAACACCTTCCGATCAAACACTTCTAAAATTGTAAGAATTAGCGTATTGTGATTTAATATGTCACTAGAACTTGTTTAAACTTAGAGCTGAGTACTGAGTGCTCCTTCATTTTAGACCCGAGTACTGAATACTATTTAACTTAAATTTCTTAAAAAAATTAACCAATTTTCTATTTATTCGTCTAATTTTATGAATATGTGATATAAAAGGACTTTAAAAACTGTATTAAATGTTGTATCTCGTCGTTTTGCTGTTTTGGGTTCAATCATGACGAATTTTGTGGATTTCAACAGGGTTATTTTTACATAGAAAACATAGTTTGAAAGCATGTACCTATTTGTTTATGCGTGCTGAATACTAAATAATGTAATTTGCGGGTACTGGTCTGAGGTCCCGTTAGAGAAACTTAACTCCATAACATACTCTGGCTGAATGCTGTCTCCTCTTGGTTTGTGCCACACCTTTTCTTGATATATCTAATAGTATTTTCGTTTGCTTTGTACTTGACCACTAGTGGACGATATGTGGTAAATAATGAAATGATTGCATACCCCAACAAACCTGCAAAATCAACATATGCTGATCTATGTTTACTTATAATAGATAGACCCCATGCGGGTATTGCCGACTATGAGGGTATTGCCGTAAATTTGCTTGATAAAGCATTTAAGGAATAAAATGTATTTGTAGTAAGGTATACATCATAGTATATGTCATCTATATAAAGGGCACATCCATTTTCCCTTCCCAACCCATGTTACACTTACAATACAACTACAGACAACACCAAAATACTGAGCACTTTTTATTAAATTGCTGTTATTATGAGTGTTTGATTTTAACTGAACACCGACTGCGAACAGTTTATTTAAAGTTCAATCTCTACCCAGAGTACACTCGTTTTCTCATATATGTGTGTGCAAGGAACGGTAACTCTGCGTGAAGATTGTTTAAAGTTATGCATGCATATTGACTAATCAAGGGATGTAACTTGTTTAAATCATTGGAATCCTACTTAATGAGTTGTCTTGGGTAGTCGGTATTATCCTCCTAATTACAGGGTGGTTGGGTAATACCCGAACAATAAATAAATCTATTAACCTTTCCATTTCCTTTTAATTAAACTTGTTTAGCATCAAAATTGCTTTTTTAGTATTAGAAGTGTTATATATATACATTAAATTAATGTAAATGACACCTTGTAAAATGTTTAATACCCTTGATTTGGGTCCCCAGAACCTTCTCAAAATAAATATTCGAAGAAAAGATCTCCAAAAAGCCCTTTCTTAAGCGATGATAGGCATGACAGTTAGACAAATGCTGATAGAGCAGAATGTATAAGATGCCAATTAATAAACAGAAACAAAATGAAGTGAAGCCAAATGAAATAATCATCAGAAAAAGCTATCGAAGAAAGAAAACAGCAGTTCTAACAAGAATCTCTTAAGCACCAAAACCAACAGAAATGAGGATGCAAAGATCAAGATGTTTAAGCATGGCCGTCCTGATTGATTCAGATGAGGTAAACAAAGTTGAACGAGGAACTAGTTATAAGTGATAAAGAGAGTATATGGACTGCATGAAACCTGAAACTTTTATGAGACGTTCTAAATACTAGGGAAAATTGTACGAGGCATTCCTGTTTTAAGTGTGTTGAGGAAGATATGGACTTGCAATAGCTCGTTTTAATGGGAATATTGTTAAATATTGTAAAGCTAAAACATATCATCCTACTCTGCGTTCGTCTTTTGTTAATTTAATATTTTTGACACGTTATTTAATAAACCAATAATTTGATTATCAAATAAAAAACCCACAAACTCTTTAATCAAAGCGTTTTGTGACATTGTTGTTTTAGAGTAGACAGTGTTTGGCAATACCCTCACTTATAGGCTGTGAGCTAGTAGGAGAAACCCTCCCCCCCCCCCCCCAGGGGGAATTTTGTAGGGTATGATTTTCTGAAAGAACATACAGTAAGTTTCAAAATGAGACATGTGTGCCATCTGAGCGTTGGGGCTTTAGTGAGTTTTGGGGGAAAACGTTGCGTTTTTAGACGAAAATCGCCGAAATCTGGAATTATTTTTTAGAAAAAGAATGGAATATATTAGAACCAATTTGAATTGTTGGAATCTTTCTCGGAACGCATCTCTACGTGTCCCACCATATAATTTGTGGATCCGATGCTTAAATATTGAGATTTTGGGTAAAAATGTTAAAAAATTGAATAAAATCGCTGATTTCTGTAATACATTGGGGATATTTAACTAAAAAATAGAAAAATATCTAATACAATAGAAAAAATAAATATTGTAACCTTTTTGGGCAGGGTAAGGTCCAGTGATTCAGTAGGAAAAAGTCCCAAACCGCATGATGTTTGGAAATGCCTTAATTTTGGGGCGAAAAATGTGTATTTTTGTCAAAAATCGCCGGAATCTGGAATTATTTTTTGAAATTAGTTTGAACATAAACTTATCAAACTGAAGCAATAGAATGTTGCACAGCATACATATTCAAGTTTTTCCTGACACATTATATAACATATGTGCTCAAATATTGGCATTTTAGGGCAAAATGTTGGAAAAAATGACAAAAATCACTGATTTCTGTAATCCATTGGGTTATTGGGTTAAAATATAGAAACAAATTTAATACAATTGAATAAGGACACATTGTAACATTTTTGGATAGACAAAGGTCCAATAATTAAGTAAAAAAAAATCCCGAACCGTATGATGCTTGAAAATGCCTTAATTTTTAGGCGAAAAATGTGTATTTTTGTCAAAAATCGACGGAATCTGAAATTATTTTTGAAAATAGTTTTAACATAAACTTATCAAATTCAAGTTAAATTTATATAATGTTGCACAGCATACATATTCAAGTGTTTTCTTGCATCATATATAACATATCTGCTGAAATAAGTTGGAAAAAAGGACCAAAATCACTATTTCTGCAATCCATTGCAGGTATGGGGTTAAAATCTAGAAAAATATATAATACTGGTACAATAGAAAATAGACTGTAAGCTAGTAGGAGTAACCCTCACCCCAAGGGGAATTTTGTACACCCTATTTTTCTGAAAGCTCATTATGTGTAGAGCATTTTGGAATATGTACGTGTACCAACTGGCGACTTGGACTTTATCACGTTACCGGTATTTCGAACATGATACATAGAGCTATATACAGTATACGTTATAAATAGAGAAATAGTGTTGAGCGACTCTCTGCGTACGGCCACTGGGCCGACCCACAGATTTTGCGATACAACGGGACCGGTGGCCAGCTGTTGGCAAAGGTCCCAGTACATGTGGCACTCAGTCGCTAGTCCATATTAAGAGAAAGGCTACCCGAGTTCGAGTCTCGAACATGGCACATAGAGCTATATACAGTTATATAGAAGGATATAGTGTTGAACAACCTTCGGCCGATGGCCGCTGGGCCGACACAGATTGGGTGACACAACGGGACTAGTGGGCAGCCATCGGCAAAGGTCCCGGCAACGCGTGGAATTCAATCGCTAGGCTGTATCAGGGGGGATGCTACCCGAGTTCGGGTCTCGAACCTCGTAACTTACCTAGAGCTTTATACAGTATAGTTATGTATGTATAGAGGGAAATAGCGTTGAGTGACCATCGGCTGATGGCCGCTGGACCGATCCACATATTTTATGACACAACGGGACTGGTGGCCAGCCGTCGGCAAAGGTTCCCGCTATGCGTGGTACATGGTGTCTAGGCCTTATCAGGGTGAGGGCTACCCGGGTTCGAGTCTCGAACATGGCACATAGAGCTATATACAGTTATATAGAAGGATATGGCGTTGAACAACCTTCGGCCGATGGCCGCTGGGCCGACACAGATTGGGTGACACAACGCAACGGGACTAGTGGGCAGCCGTTGGCAAAGGTCCCGGCAACGCGTGGCATTCAATCACTAGGCTGTATCAGTTGGGAGGCTATCCGAGTTCGGGTCTCGAACCTCGTAACTCACCTAGAGCTTTATACAGTATAGTTATATATGTATAGAGAGAAATAGCGTTGAGCGACCATCGGCCGATCGCCGCTGGACCGATTCACATATTTTCTGACACAACGGTACCGGTGGCCAGCCGTCGGCAAAGGTCCCCGCTATGCGTGGTACATGGTCCCTAGGCCTTATCAAGGTGTGGGCTACCCGAGTTCGAGTCTTGAACATGGAACATAGAGTTATATACAGTTAAATAGAGGGAAATAGCGTTTAACGACCTTCGGCCGATAGCCGCTCGGCCGACCCACATATTTTGTGACACAACGGGACCAGTGGCCAGCCGTCGGCAACAGTCCACGCTACGCATGGCACTCGGTCCATAGGTCGTATCAGGGGGAAGGCTGCCTGAGTTCGGGTCTCAAACATGCCACATAGAGCTATATAGTACATAGCTTTGAACGACCCGCAGCCGACGGCCGCTGGGCCTACCCACAGGTATTGTGACCCAACGGGAACGGTGGTCAGCCGTCGGCAACGGTCCTCGCTATGCGTGGCACTCGATCCCTAGGTCGTTTCAGTGGGATGGCTTCCCGAGTTCGGGTCTCGAACATTGCACCTAGAGCTATATACAGTATAGTTATATAGAGAGAAATAGCCTTGAGCGACCCAATGCCGACGGCCACAGGTTTTGTGACTCAACGGCGTGGCACTCGGTCGCTAGACCGTATAAGGGGAGGGCTACCTGAGTTCGGGAGGAGGGGGTGTCTACAGCCAGCTCAACAACTAGTAAATGATGTGTTGTATTGTTCGGGAGGTTCTGTCATGCCATTTTTTAACAAATTCTCATAAGGTATCAGCTAGAGCAGGCTTGTTTGAGCAAATAAAATGTCAGCCTGCCATGCACTCCTTGGAAACATATGATGGGTCAATGGCAATATCGCCAGGTGAGAATAGGAATGTTCCATAGAAGAAAGACGGCACTTTTTTCTCTCATCTGGCGATATGTCGTTGTAACATGTATGTTTAAATTACTTTTTGAAGAAAACAATCCAGATTTCGTTTATGTTTTTTCAAAAACATATTTTCCTCCAACAAAATAAAGCAGCATTTACCATCTTCTGGTGGGTTTTCTGGTATATTATTGCACATTGGACTGCAAAAATGTTACAATATTATTTTTTTTCGTTATTTCTATGCACTTATAATTGTTTCCCAGTACCTCAATGCATTACAGAAATCGGCGATTTTAGTCATTTTTTCAACATTTTGCCCTAAAATATAAATACTTGAGCATATATGTTATATCTGTTATAATAAATGACTTGGATATGTATAGTGTGCAACATTTTATTGCTTCAATTTGATAAGTTTATGTTCAAACTATTTTCAAAAGATAATTCCAGATTCCGTTGATTTTTTACGGAAATACACATTTTTCGCCTGAAAATTAAGGCAATATTTTAAACATCATATGGTTCATGACTTTTTTCTACTTAATTATTGGACCTTTGTCTATCCAAAATGTTACAATATGTCTTTATTCTATTGTATTAAATATTTTTTTCTAAATTTTAACCCAATACCCAAAATGGATTACAGAAATCAGTGAGTTTTGTCATTTTTTCCAATATTTTGCCCTAAAATGCCAATATTTGAGCACATATGTTATATATGATGCCAGGAAAAACTTGAATATATATGCTGTACAACATTTTATTGCTTCAATTTGATCAGTTTATGTTGAAACTAATTTTAAAAAATAATTCCAGATTCCGGCGATTTTTGACAAAAATACACATTTTTCGCCCCAAAATTAAGGCATTTCCAAACATCATGTGGTTTGGAACTTTTTCCTTTTTAATCACTGGACCTTGCCCTGCCCAAAAAGGTTACAATATTTATTTTTTCTATTGTATTAGATATATTTCTAATTTTTAATTAAATACCCCCAATGTATTACAGAAATCAGCAATTTTATTCAATTTTTTAACATTTTTACCCAAAATCTCAATATTTAAGTATCGGATCCATAAATTATATAGTGGGACATGTAGAGATGCGTTCCGAGAAAGATTCCATCTATTCAAATTGGTTCTAACATATTCCATTCTTTTTCTAAAAAATAATTCCAGATTTCGGCGATTTTCGTCTAAAAACGCAACGTTTTCCCCCAAAACTCACTAAAGCCCCAACGCTCAGATGGCACACATGTCTCATTTTGAAGCTTAATGTATGTTCTTTCAGAAAATCATACCCTACAAAATTCCCCCTGGGGAGGGGGGTCTACAGCCAGCTCAAGAACTATTAGTAGTCGGGGAAAACCCTCACATGTTCGGCAATAGCCTCTTCACATCATTTCAAAAAAGGAGAGGTAAAGCAGGATTACTGATAGGAGATAACCTTCCTTATCATATGGTTGTATTGCTTGATAATGGTATAATCACATATGTAACAAACATATTACTTTTATATATAACTCTGTGAGTATTCAAAAGTATGCCTTAGGTGGTCGGTAATACCCTCCTACGCTCTAATTATTCTTTTAGTTTAAACTTATTTATTTTACAACGATGGTGAAACAAGCCTATGGCTTATTCACATAACATTCGTTGGCTTCCTGGTTAGAACCAATACTAAGCAATGTGGGTAAAGTGTTTTGCTTAAGGACACAACGTACATGGTGTGGACGAGGATCGAAGCCCGGACCCTCCAATCTCAAGATTGGCGCTCTACCACTGGACCACGCAAGACAATTATTCTTTTGTCCTAATACTTAATCAAAAAAAATAAATAAAATAGTAATCAAAGCACAATACACATACCATTTGCTTACATAACTTACTAAATCAATTCTTACCTATCTATTAATGTTTGTAGACTGTTCATGTGACGTCTCTCTTTTCTGGTTTCCAGCAAGCAATTGACAAATCATTAAACAAACGAACGAATCATGAATACGGGAGGTGATCAACTTATAACGTAACACTTTTGATTAAGATGTTATTTTTCAGCGGAAGTGATTAACATAAAAAATGCGTGATGTAATTATGTCAAACTGTCATTTACAACGTATGCATTTAAGAATAATCTCCGATTTCACGCGGTTCGTTTTAAATTACATTTTAAATTAAGTGTATATACTATTTTCCAATTTTAAACCTATATGTTTCTGTTGCCGTGGAGTTTTACCTTAAACCAAATAATTCCACTAAATGCATATCATAATTGTTTAAAACTGTGTTTATAATTTAAATATGATCGTATGTTTTATTTTAAGACAAAACTATATAGATGTTGAATTAAAAACTCGGCTTTTTACCGCAATATTAAGAAATTGACAGATAATAGGACAGTTTGCTCGTATGCTACTGATAATTTTATAAATTAACCAAAATAACTATTCTAATCATATTTTGTGATACAAAAAAAGGAACAGTTATTGTTGATGTATATCATATACCTTAATAAGGATTCTTTGGTAAAGAAATATATTATTTTCATCATTATTTACAAATGTGGGGGTTTTGCGCCTTACTTTTAAGTTATATATTTTTTCTAGCTTTTCTTATAAGAAACTTATGAATCTTGTTTTTTTACAGATGAGGAAATCACAAAAAATGCCTGCAGTTTATGTTTCGAACTGGAAGTTTTCGTAAATTTAATCATTTTCATAGTTGAATTTCATGTTAATTTTCGCTGAAAACTTGAAAATTTACAAATTAAAAAAAAAATGCATTTTACACGTTTTCACGTTCAGACATGGACATATCCGAGAATACTAAAACCTTAAACGACATTTTAAAAGCATTGTGTTAAAATGTGTATTGCACTTATTTTATAACTGAAGATTTTTGCTTCAAGACGTCATTCTCTACTCTTTTTCAAAATTACGGATGCAGCAACATTAGGAAGCCCATAATAGTTCATGTCATAATGTTTTATATCGAAGGAATCATTAGATTTGACATTACAATCAACATATTCGGCGAGAATTTCAAGATAGTTGATTCAGTTACACAATGAAAGTGTTACGTTATAAGGTGAACACCTCTCGTATAACTCTCAAAGAAAAAGTCTTACCTTTGTGAAATGCCACACTGACATATATTCACTTATTTATGAGATTAAAAATGTTGGCAATATGTTACGATGTATGTCGAGATATCAGAATAATTGTTCAGTAAGTAGTTCATCAAGTGGCTTATACGATTACTCTATGAAGCTGAGGAAATGTTTACCTCCTCCAGACTACGTGACCATCTGCTGATACGATGTATATATGTGACAATGGCCGGCCTTGGCCTATATTTACGTTTCGTAAGTGCTGATTAAGGTCGTTTTCAAGTCATCGATAGTCTAAACTCTTTGAACATATACACATTCAAGATGTCATCTATATTTTAACCAGATATGTCGCTGTCTCTAACCTAGATATACCTTTTATATTTCATTGATTGTTCGAAGTTTTTTTATTTGGTCCGCATACAAGTCACCGATAGCTCTTAACTCTTCATGTCATATTTATGAGTAAAAAACATTAAGACCACTAGAAGGTCACCAACCTTGGTCTACTGTTTACACCTAATCGATACTGATTAAAGATTTTTATTACTTCCATTCATAAAAGTAGATATAAAAGTAGAGCAGGAAATGCAGCATTCAAGGATCAATCAACCATAAACACGTATAGGAACAAATAACAGTAACATAGATGAATAAAAGGCAAGAAATGACATTACACACATAAAAGGGTTCACAATAGCACTACAGCCTTGTAAAATAACAAAAAAGGACGCTGGGACAACACCAGACTCTAGGGCTCATCAAACCTCACTCTTACCCTATTGTCATCCATTAAAGCGATACGTCTACAATGTAAATAAATAAATTCCCGTTATGCCATATCCTCTAACAAACTAGGCAGCATTAATAGGCAATATAAGTGCTCATGTAAATATGAATACAAAAAACAACACACAAGCATACAAAGCCACAAAGTACTCGATGATTTGGCAGAAGCCAGAGCAACAAGAGAATAAACCATTAAGGGCACGACAAGACAAACTTGGAGACACACATCAGACGCTACCGTCCTCGCAGGATTTAGGTAGACGTCTTCAAAGGGTTCACAATAGCGTAAATATAGATATAAACATCGAACAGGAAAAGCAGCATTCAAGACGACAGTCAACCACAAACACACACAGAAACAAAGAACAAATGTAAAAATGAATAAAAGGCCAAATAAGACACCACAAACACAAAAGGGTTGACAATAGGGCTACCGCCTTGGAACGGTCAGTGTCAAAAATGACCGCTGGGAGTTTAAACTAGGTTCTATGATGCACCAAACCTCACACTAACCCTACGGTCAAAACACTAAAACGGGACAGTGTAAATAAAGAAATCCCGCCATGAACTTTTCTCTAACCAACAAGGCAATAGGGCTTCCTCTTCAATATATATGCTTGCTGTGGCTAAAATAATAACAAAATGCCTTCTTCAGTGCTGCTGATATCTAACTATCAAACATTCAAAGGCATCTGTGTCCATGGACACAGTTCTAGTATGTCCAAGTCCCTCAAGATACTTCAACTTTTTCTTCTTCAATGAGAATTATTAAAAATAATTGTATACGCGTACGTTTACTTTTAAAACTGCCAGCCAAGCGATGCGAAAGTCGAATGCGACGGTATTGTAACACAGTGGGTATATATTTTTGGCAAACATCATCAAACCGAAATGTATTCTTAGGGTAACTATGTTAATAATTTCCCAAGTTGCACGCATCAGTCGGATTACAAATATACCGTGATCTATTCTCTCCGTCTGGCTTAATCGTATTTGTTGGGGTAATATATTTTCTCATTTTGTTCTTTCTGTCTGAGAAAAACTATAAACTATATTGGACATTTCTTATTTTTAACCAAATTTAGTGTGAGGCGATATTTCAGTAAAATCTTTGACAAGTTTGACAATGAGCCAAATTGACACATGCCTTACTGATCTATTGCCTGTGATTCTTGAAAAGCAGGCCAACAAGTAAATCGGATCCGACTTTCGACAAAGTTGGTGTGTTTATATCAAAAAGACCTCAGACAAGTACATCAATGATTACTGATGTATTGATTACTGATGTATTGATTACTGATGTATTGCCCTGTAGTATCGACGATTAATACATTTATCTGATTGTTCCCATTGTTTTGTTTTGAAGGCTTAATACGATCCTGATAAAGTTTGTGACTCAGCACAATTGACGAGTGGCTTACTAAGTAATTTTACTTGATTTATGGAAAATATGGAAATTTCAGATTGAGTATACAACATATTTAGTAATTTAAGACGGGTTCTGATTTCACCAATTTTTGATTGATGGATTCTGATTGGACACCAATGCGGGTGTATTTATCACTTTCAATGATAATTCTAGGGTGTTTTTCTTTCAATCTCGGAGGGGCATAGGAACCCTGGCCCACTACCCCCGTCAAACATACAATCACAACTCCGCTACTTATTGTTAAACGCTGATTCTACTGATATTTTGGTACGTCAATAATTATGTCAACTTGAAATGTATACTCATGCATTTGTATGAATGAATACAACCTAACTAGTGGAGGGATTGAAAAACCTTAGTACATATAATATACACACTTACGAATGTTTCAGCTCGACTAAGCGAAGAATAAGACGCGTCGGCGTCGTCATCACCCCGACCCACTTCGTGATTTGCGTGTGTATAGCTTTATATCCCTTTCATGTCTTACATTTTTTGTCCTAGCTCAACCGAATGTGGGCATGAGCTTCCTTATATGAAGTAAAATCGAAAGGGGCTGCTTAAGCATTGTGTGTTTTCTATCAACTTTGGTTCTGTAATCCATCCGTGAGGTCTCATGGAAACCATTTAAATTGTTCTCGTTAAGTGAGCAATATCACAGTTCATATCGAATTTAACGTATAAACTGTTTACTGTACTATATCTAATACATTTCTGTCTAAGCTCGACCAAACGTGGACATGGGCTTCCTCATAGTATTAGTATACTATACAGAGGGCCGCATAAGTAATGTTTTCTTTCATAAATCTATAAATTCCGGGCTGCCATAAATAAACCACAACATGGGAGATAAAGGCAGATCTATATCTCTTAAGTTACTTGTCCTAGCTCAACCAAACAGTGGCATGGGAAGTCTAGAAGGAGATGCACTTTAAGCTCAAATGAATCACGGAGTCTCATCGTAACTTATGGAGAGAATGCTAACTAATGTTGTAATAACTTGTAGTTCAATCCATTTGCATAATTATGTTGCTATACATATTGTGATGTTGAACTGATGTATTGTAACATAGCTGCAATAAAATGGTATTAAACCCAACTAAACATATCCTATTGGAATTAGCAATTAGTTTGACATATAAAAATGCATGCTGTTGTTACTGACCGTATCTTTTAAACATTTTATTCGTAGTTGAACTTCGGGCATGTGACTTGTTTTGCTGTTGTTAGTTTAGTTTATTGATTCTAACACCATAGTTATAGTTCATACTGCCCACTTAATTCCACCGCATCTGCTTCGTAAACTGAGGTAGGAGTTGAGAGTGGTTATTCCTGTTTTTGTTGTTGTTGTTGTTGTTTTTTGTGGGAGAAGGACAGCGGGAGGGTATCGGAATATTGGTATGCAAGGGTAGTCAATTTTGTTGTATTACATGTGCATGTTTCTGGGTTGTAGAGTTTGTTTATTCTTGCACTGTTATTAGGGCGCATACTGCCTTACTCAGTCCTCGACACGCCTTCACGTACCATCAATCCAGTTGTTAATACACTGTTTTACTTGTTTACTCCGACCATCTCAGTTATCAACCCATTTTCCCTCCAACCATGCTTACATTTCTTTATTACACAGTCATACATGTTCCCATGGCAGTCCTCACATTTCACAATCATCACCCACTCACCCGCTCCCCACACATCATCTCCCTCTCCATCATCTCCCTCTCCCTTATTTATTTTATTAAATTGTCATCTTTCTCATTTGTTCATATCGTTCATGAATATATCACGGCGGTGGCTTAGTTGTAAAGCGTTCGCCTCGCATGCGTGAGGACGTGGGATCAATCCCCGGCCGGGTCATATCAAGACTTCCTAACAATGGTACTATTAGGTCCCTTGCTTGACGTTTAACATATAAAGGGTAGTTCAAGGACTGGTCGGCCCGGTGTCAGTATAATTTGACTGAGTGGTGTATCATTTTATGTGATTACGGCGTGGATTTCCAGTGTGGCAGTACTATAAAGTTGAGCACTGAGCTCACTGCTACAAGTAGACACCGTCTTTATATGACTAAAATATTTTTAAAAGCGACGTTTAACTCCATACATACATGCTTATATTCATTGTTATTGTATACTTTCATATTGTCCCGTTTAGTTTGCATTGAGCTAGGTGTGCAATATTCTACGATATTGCACACATTGATATTGCATCGGAACTTTTCCCCGCGAAATAGAAATAAGGAACTATTTTCAAATAAAATAACGGAATCCTGCCTATAGTGTCAACACAAAAATACGTGTTTTTTTTTAACCTTTTATGGCAGAAATTTATAAAATAATTGAAATGGTCACTCACCCACTGTTTTTAAAGGTATCGAATGGTAAACAAACTTTAGCAAATCGCTTGATATTTTTAATGACGTCATCCGACGCGCGCAAAATAATCATCCACACAAAATGAAACTGAATGACAAGATAGGAATTCCATCAAAAGCTATAAAAATAACATAAATACAATGAAAAGTAATAGTCATACAATTAACATTGATCGAAAACAATTTGCAAGCTCGACGTCCTTTGCCAAAACAACGAGTTCCAAGTAATATTTAGCCATACAAATTCAATAACCTATAATATATCACACAGTATACCTCTGCTATTTCATATTTAAAGATCGATTGTATGAAGAGAGATGACAATTGTTTTGATGGTGTATTGTACCTTTAGTTGTCCTCTGACATAGCGAATAGTCGAGCTGCGCTGTTCTCCGACAGCTCTTGTTATCTTTGACAATGCCATTGTTGTTTATTTGATGGTGTCATATACTTTCTTTGGGCGTGCATTATTAAGTTTAATAAAACTATTTTACTTCAGTGTGATTTTGAAACCTATTGTATCTGATATTATTTATTTATGAACTTATTTTATTCATGGTCATATCGTGTAAGTTAATCTATACCATCCATTTCTATTATTGTTCGGAAATTGGATCCATTCACTAGAGTGAGCTTTACGTTATTATTTAAACTTCATGCGAACACATTAGATTTATTTGATACTTTATACACTGAATTTTAATTTGACAGGCGTGATGAAAGTTATATCAAAATCTTGTATTTTTAATATTTAATTTAAATCATCTGTCTAGTGATATGTATAGTCCAGGATTTATGAACCCGCTTCAGGAATAGATAGTGCTGAATTATCATGTATTCAAACGTCAAAATGAAATTCAAGACGGATATTATTTTAACGATGACATAGAATTTCTATTCGCATATTAAAGTTCCCCGGCCATGTTTTGTTTCATGAACATATTAATCGAATGCAATAAACAACAATAGATATTTACAAGTCACACATTGCAATATCTGTGAAAAGCGAGAATAAAGATTTCATTTGATGACCATAAAACTTTGAACAGATAAATTAATCCACAGGTAAATGTATTTATCAATTACCTGGCAATAGTTGTGCAGCTATAAATTCAGATTTACGTCATTTCCCCGTGCAGTCACGCAGTGGTAAAGGTATCTACGTCATGCAAATAATACTTATTTTTACATACAACTTAGCGGTTTTAAAAATAAGTTTCTCTCTGGGACTATCAAGAAATTTTCATATGATGTTTAAGAGTTAAATTTGTTAATTGATAATACTACAAAAAGGGTGGCCATTCATCTTTAAATCAGCAATATGATCCAATGATACATGTGTATACAATCTGGAAAACACTATATAATAGAAGTCGTTGATTTGTTTCGGTTTTATTAAACCCTACAGGACAGAATTGTAATTACTGTATAATCTAGAGTGTTTAAAATGGAGATTTAACAACATTACTATGAGTGTACTTAGCCTCGTCCTGAACCGAAATTCATTTGAAAGATTCACATGTCTGATCGAATGCGTGATATCACTGATTCGTATAACCTTTTGATAACATGAATGAGTGGTATCTAGTATTTTGATGAAGTGTTATCGTTGATTCAAATGGTGATGCTTTCATTTTGAATACATGATATTAGATGATCATTCATTGCAATGGGGGGCAGTCCTCATGGCCTCAGTTTTGCAGGAATGTCCATGTAAATCAGAAAGAAAAACAACTGAGCATCTTTTAGGTCCATGGATGATATTAAAAAGTGCATGTTTGCTATTGTTTTTTTGTGCTTTTTTTCAGTTTAGAGTAACTAAACGTTTATTTTGGTATAATGGAATATGCCTTTTTTTCCTTTTTCTTTTTTTTGAGACTATAAATTGAAAATGCGAAACTATCAAAAACTTCAAAAAACTAGCTATATTGACTGATTTTGCCTCACGGGTTCATCAATTTTGAATAACTTCTTTAAAAGCTGGTGAATGTATGTAAAATTTAGCATTTCCTGATATGCAAGAGCATGATGAGTGCAAAAATGATCCTGATATTCTTTTTTTTTTATTATTATTTATTGACATTTGAAATATTGGTAACATTGCATTTTAAGCTTTTTTTGAGAGTGGGGATGGGGGAGGGGGTGCTGGAGTGGGGGTGGGGTAATCTTAAAGCATGTAAAGAAATTGTTGTTAGTACTTTTATTTGGTATGAAAACATGGGTAATGTAATGGTCTTCAAAGAAATGTATGATCCAGTGATGGTGTTATTTATTTTGCTCAATGATTCAGGCTAAGGGCTTGTCATCGATTTGATTCTTGAGAATTGGACATTAAACTGTGGAGTGCCCCCAATGAAGAATAGCAGTGATTTGTCTCCCCTGATAACTCTTCCCAAACAACCATTTGGTTCACATCTGTTATTATTGTAGTCTTCATCGTCTTCGACAAAAACGTCTTGACCAGTTGTGCAGAAACAAATTTTGAAACTGGAACCACGTGACCGTATTTATTATTTTTTTGTTTAAGTATTTCTGACCATCCGCTTTTAGTTCGTCGATATAATGATGAAATTTCCCTCTTTGTTTATATATACATTTATTTCGAATCAAAATGGATAAACTATATCAAGCAAATATTAGATCAAACAGGCAGACAGGATATCTGGTTAAACCAAAATGAAATACAAAGCAAAACCCTAAAATATAAAATAAAACAAATTTTAATGGATCAAAATTATCAAAACTGGCACGATTCACTCCAAAATTCAACAAAAGGTAGAAATTACTCAATCTTTAAGGAAAATATACAGCTTGAAAACTACTTTCTGATTTTGAATAAGCCTGATTATATAAATCTAGTTAAATTCAGGACCGGTAACCATTATTTTCCGGTGGAAACCGGCCGCTGGCAGGGTATAGAAGTCTCTGAAAGAAAATGCCAACTATGCACCCTTAATGATGTTGGTGATGAATTCCATTATCTCTTAAAATGCCCCTTCTTCAATAATGAAAGGAAAAGGTTTATACAAAGATACTATTTTCAAAGACCAAGCATTTTAAAATTAAAACTTCTGCTAACGCTCTCATCAAAAACGCATTTACAAAATATCTGTAAGTTTGTAAAAATATTATTAGACACGTTCAAACGCTGAACTGTGTTTAATTTATTTAATATATCTAAAGTGACAAAACGCTTAAATGTTTCTCCTGTTATGCAAATGATGATGCCAAACATTTAACTCAGAACGCTTAATCACATACAGTGGCATATACCCAATCTATTCATTATTGTACAAAATGCACTTACCTCTTAAATGAGTATCTATATCCAAAACAATAGTTAAATCCAACACACATTTCCTTTTTCTTATGAAATATAATATCCGAACATAAAACACACGACTTTAGAATGAACACGACACAGACTATACTGACATAACGTAACCTATTAAATCAAGGTCAAAGTGACCAGACGACAGACCATTCAAAACTGTTAGGCACGTTCGTCACGTGCCACCTACTACAATAAGTACTGTCTGTTTCATAACAAAACCTGCACCGAAAAAGGTCAACACCTGTCACTACTAGCTCAATGTACATTCCGACCCGTTTTATTTAAACTAACCAGCTA
This sequence comes from Cyrtodaria siliqua, assembly GCA_037043455.1. NCBI lineage: Eukaryota > Metazoa > Mollusca > Bivalvia > Adapedonta > Hiatellidae > Cyrtodaria > Cyrtodaria siliqua. The sequence continues at coordinate 15,920 of JAWPHD010009088.1, read as the reverse complement.
AAGAATTAGCAACCACGAATAGGTTAATATTTGTAAAGAATCCCCCCGCACCACCACCACCACACACATATAAACTTTTTTCTTCTTTTTTTTTTGATTTTCCCATAAAATAGAAGTGATTGCATTATATTTGTTATTCCTATTATATTTAACAATGTAAAAACTAACACCATGTCATGTGTATTATTACAAGAACGTTTGTATTGTATACTCTTGTATCACTTGTGATTTGAGTTTAATAAAGTGATGTTCTGTTCTGTTCTGTTCTATTGTTTTTCTGCCTTTCTGTATATCTTGGATAGCAGGTGTTCCTGTCTCAGCCAATCAGAAACCTTACCAGTGTATCGGCAAAAATCAAACCTTGTTCTAGACGTTTGTCTTGAAAACAAGCAAGCGTCGCAGATGATCTAGACTATTATTATTGTTGTTAGTGGAGTGCGTGATTCAGTGGTAGAGCGCCGGACTTCAGATCGGAAGGTCGTGACCATGTTATTTATCCTTGAGCAAGATAATTAATCCACATTGCTTAGTACATGTTCTACCCAGGAAACCTGCATATAATGTTCGATTGGGGTGTTGCAGTATCGAAATTCTATATATACAGATAGTTTCGCTATATCAGTAAGCTTGTTTGAGTTTGAAAACGGGCATGCACAGTTAAGCAGTCTAGAGCAATACATTAGTGTTTGAAAGTTGTAAATATGTATAAAGTTGTAAATATGTATGAAGAAAACATCACTGTTTGAAGTCATATTGTTTGAAATGATTCTTATTTATGTAAGAAATACTATTGAAAATACACACCATCTAATTGTAATACAATGATAAACACAAAGGAGATCAAACCGGGTTACTAAGTATATATAAAAGTCGAAATGTAGCTTTCACAGAACACAGTCAACCAGAAGCACGCACTAAAACAACCATAAATTACAAAGTTAATTAGAGTTAAGTCATGTGTTATCACAACCACAAACAGGTTGGCAATAGGGCTGCAACCTTGAAACGGTCCGTGGCAAAAAGGCCGCTGGGGTTATAAACCAGGTTCTAGGGTTCACCAAACCTCATTCTTACCATAGGGCTAGTAGGGTGGTGGTTTACATGGCAGTGCTATGTTGCGGGATCTATGGAACATTTTCAATTACCTGAAGAGATCCAGAGAGCAAAGGCTTAACTTTAGGAGGGGGTGATAGTGTGCTAAAAGAAGCAAGAAATATCTTTAAAAAAGATAGACGGCGCGTTTGGGGAAGCAGAATGTATAATGATTGATGGTCATGAAGTGAAATAATTTTAATAGTGAAATGTAAGGTATAGAGTAGAGCAATATAACGTTTTTTATCGGTATTCCGATAAAAGTTGACACGGCAGTGCCAATGTAGGGAATTTGAACAAAACAAGTTAGTGCCTTCCATTACGGAAGTCCAATTGTTAAAATATTCAAAGGGCCGTAACCCTGAAAACAAGAGGCCCACAATGGCCTGGATCGATCTACTAGCAAAGTGTACTTTGTTAGATGATGCTACATGCAAAATATCAAAGCTCTAACCTTGTGGTTTCAAAAAGAATATTTTTAAATGTATTTCCTAATATTTCTATGTAAAACTTTTGACCCCCGGTGAGGGGCTTATTCTGACCACAGGGTCACCATTTGTACAGCTTGGTAAAGGACCACTATCTGATGCTACCCGAAATAATATCAAAGCTGTAGCCCCTGTGGTTTCAGAGAAGAAGTTCCGGGCACCTTGAAAAATCACGTGACTAGGAAATCACGGCGATATGTAATTTTTAATAGGGTTTCATTACCAGTTACCATGTAAAATTAACGCACTTTGCAAGAAAACAGAATAATTTATTTGCAATTTCAGCATTTCTATTCCTTTCTTCATCTTTTCCGTTAACAATTGAAGTACAGCGTAACAAATCACCTACCGATATACCATTCTAACTACACTCTATAAACAAATCTACTAGTTTCCTTTGGCCTTGTCAGACAAATTTAGCCAATCAGCATCCAGTTTAATAAACGCTGTAGGCGTTCACACTTTCTGTATCGCTTTCGAGTTTTGTGTTTTCTTTTTGCATGATTAAACTCGGGGAAATGTGTTGAGTAAGTATAAAGCAGGAACATTAAATTTAACATGTTAATGGATTTATTTTAAACTAAAAGAGTATTGTAATGATTACAATTATGATTTCAGTTGTTAAGCGTGTTATACAGTCCGCGTTTAAATAATCATTTTAGTTGAAAATATATCAAGAGTGTCTATATAGGTTCGAGAATTTTTAATTATAAAAGCCATAATATGTTTTAAAACCTTTTTTAAATGTTGTTTTAATTGTCATTTGAAATATGTTAATTAATTCATGAACTATTTAGTATTTGTGTTGAAAACACATTATACGCTAATTGGTTTTAAGTATAGTTCTTATGATTTATATACGAGTATGCACTATCAAGAATACAGTAATACAAGCATTGCTAAAACATGTGAAAAAGGCGAGTTAAAGAGGCTAGATGCGTTTTTGGAGTTTATAGCCAAGGCTTATTTAGTAATAAATTCTTTAAAATGGTTGTCCGTTTGAAAGCAAACCTTGTATAGTTCCCTTGTTATTTCTAAGTATATAGATGTTTTATAAATTGATGCAATAATGAATATATCCATCTTGATAATACTAAAAATATCGCCTCCGACCATAATTAAAATTATGTTTGTTTGCCCGAACGCAAAAATCGGTCCGACTTCAAACCTTTCTGTTTTTTTTCCAGTAAAATATGATTTTTTATTATGCTCCCTGAAATGTTCGGCGGAGCATAAAGTCGCCGCTTTGTCCGTCCTTACGTCCATAAACCTTTCCAGATCGCCTCCAGTCCCTTTAATAAATTGTTTAATAATTTGACTAAAATACCGTTAGAAGGATAATAATAGAAGGATAGAATACTAATAATACCTGTCAACCGCTTTATGAAAGAACATGTAGTAATTTAAAAATGCAAATTTATTTTAAATATCTGCCCTTCGGTCGTGAAAACCCATATATGTATACAATGCTCAATATAATGAGATCAAAGGCGCAATGACACGATTGGTAAAATAATGCGTTTTATATTAAAAAATAGTAAAAGATGTGAATGGCACAAGTTTCTTACTATTGCAAACTGTTAATGGATAATGTAATCATTCTCATGCTATTTAATAGCATGTTTTGTTGAATTTAATTGTTGTTTAGTGGCTCATCAACAATTTAGGTAATTCCAAACCGTCTCAAAATATCCGGGGATATTACCATACTCCTAGGACAACACTCGAATAGATTATTATGGTTCTTTAGCTCGAATAACACAGGCGTTCCCACCCAAAGGACAAACGTGTCTGACAGCCAGTGGCGCCGGTGAAACCCGAACCCGAAATATCAGAATCTACCATGCCATCATCCGCTCAGCCTCCGAGACCCCTCGTGTATTGTTAAACATGAACTCAAAGATAATTCTAAAGAAAGCATATAGGAATATCTCATAATACGAATTCCAAGAAATGAAAAGCCCGTGCGCTGAACTCTTTATTGGCTATTGTGAAGGAAGGGTAACTCACTATATATCATTAGGGCGACATGAAATCGACTAAGGTACATAGTAAATAAACATTATACAAGTCCCTACCAGATGGGCTCTTCTGGTTCAGTCTTGTTCCCCTATGTGGCACCGCTAAAGACCACAACTCCGCTAAGGTCCACAAAAAAAGAGAACGCCAAAGTCCACAAATTTATCCGCTAAAGTCCGCAAAAAATATTAACGTTAAAGACCACAAACGTTGTTGCTAAAGTCCACAACACTATTTCAGCGAAAAACACAATTTTGAATTAATTGTTTTCTCATTTGTAAGACATTTTTTTCATTAATTGATGCATACATATTGTTGGTCATCCTCCATACACGTGTGTTACATTTTGAGAGTGTCTTTATTGCCCAATGGGTAACGATATCATGTGTTGGAGGGTGACAAGAATGTTATTCAACTTGTATGTGATACCCAGCTTTTGTTATCTTGATGCTAATAGGCCACCAATGCAACTTTTTTCTGACTTAACTTACTGTGCTACCCGCTGTTGAATACAGAGGTTACTTTCCCTGAATTCCAACCACGTGTCTTACGCTTTTCCCCAATGTGTATTCCATACCTTACCAGCACTTCCGTGACTGGGATGGTGAAGACGCTGTGTTTGAAACCTTCTCGCCTCTCACCGTTGCGGGTTCGACTTGTACGTGAGGAAGTGTCGATACTTATGGATGGCGGGATGTACTGGGTATAGAACTACCCACGAAAAGGTGGATGATCTGCCTCCACCTCGAAAACATCGAAATCATATACACCCTAAATGAAAATGACTTAAAACATAATTAAACCTACCATCAATCCGTATCTTACCCATACCCCGTCCCCCTACCCACTATCCTTTCCTACCCGACTCTGCTCTTCGCTACTCCTCTGCTGTAGTTATGCTTTTATTTCACTTCAAGGTAGGCCCTTTTTATAATGAAACGTTGATACAATTTTAAAATATAAGCTTTAAAACTAAAGAAATGTGTTATTATGCTTTGTTTATTTGTTTTCTTCAGTTCTGAAAGATCACGCACATTCCGAAGACCATGACGTCAATCTGAACAACTAAACAGGCTTGACCATGATGATTCTGCTACTTGCATTACGCAAAGTTCAAGTAAGAACTCGGCACTTCTTTTGATATATGATGATTGCGACGAGAATGGAAAATGTTGTACTATTAAGTTTATTTAGGTCAAGACCTGAACACAGAATATAACTAGGAACTAACAAACTAGACATCTCAGAATCAAAGTAGAGCAAAATCGTTTTAAAAATGCAAAAATGTACTGGAACATGTTGAAATAATTATTTGGTATTACAAATCTATACTGTTAATAGATACATTTTCGAACACTATTATCAATGTTAAAAGGCAATCGATTTATTTGAAGGCAGCTGATGACAGTATAGAATTTAATGGAAATGAATTCCAAATTATCTTTGAAGAACAAAATATTGAATTATGGCATAGAGATATAATGACAGATATTTGCCAACTCAATACAGCCGTAGTTCTTGACAAATGAATGTCCTGAGAGATATATATTGTTCTTTACAGAGATACAGTAGATCAGCGTATGTTGTAGCTATATCCTTTTTAGGAAGGAATGCATACGTTTGATTTCTGTGCCGTAGTTCGTCCGAAGGTTGTCTGTCCTTGGTAGTTCGCAAATATTTCACCCACATATAAATATAACGCCAGTAATAAACGTCAAATTCCATCAAGCGCGTTAGCGATTTATTGTAAATTTGCCATTCGTTTTTATTTATTTTTATTTAACGTTTTTATTTATACGCCTTTGAAATTAATCAGTCGACTTTGTATAAGTAAATGCATGCAGTAACTGTTTGTTTTTAATGTCGAACCGTAAAAATGGCCAGAACAAATAGCTGTCTGGTAGATCGATTTTTTCTTTTCTTTTTCTCTTTGCTCTCTTGTTCGACCGCGGTGTGATTCCATTCTCAATGTCATCACAAAGGTCAATTAAAACCTTATAAATAGTCATAAACTGACGTGTTTTTTTTATTTTTTATTTGATAATAAAATTATATCATTTAAACATTGATTAAAAAAATCAATAAAATGTGCACCGCTAAAGGCTGTTCAAGGCTTTACGTGCGAGCGGTTGTATGTGTCTATATCTATTACATTACTAGTTCTAGCTCAAGCAAATGTTATCTTGAAGGAGGCTTAAGTATATTACGTTCAAATGAATAATGGTAGAGCCATATCATACGCCTATAAAATGTATAATATTCAGTAAGCTTAACGTCGAAGCTGTTGTGTTACTGACGAATGTAATTGATAACACTTACGTTTCATAGCTCGATTTAAATTTGGGCATGGGCTTCCCCTTAACCAACCAACCCGACCCTCACCAACTCAACCCCTATCAGTTTGCATAAGATGTACTTGTGTCTCTGTTATTAGTTGTGTTTATTCTTACATCAGAATTATAATGCATACTATCCACCATAATCCTCCCAAAAAATCCATCCACTATGCTTTTGTTCTCCAGAATTACACCAATCCCCAGTTACACTTCCTAGCTCAACCTTATTTGGGCATGGGTTCACTCCCCTTAACACATACCCCCATCATCCCTCTTTCCAAGCCCAACCAAGTGTTTTGATGTACATGTTTCCGTTTTATTAGTTTTGCTTATTCTTACATCATAACTATGTAACTATGTAGCGGCGGATTTGGGCCAATTAGTTTGTATTTTCTTTTAAATATTTTCTGTGTTTTTACTTTTATTTGTTTGCGAATCGCACATATTGCACCCCGACAAATTGTATTGCATTGTTATAAGTCGTGCATATTGTTCCCAGGTGCATAACGTATACATCTACGCATCTCAACTATTATCCCTCACCTCCTACACCCATATCTTGAGCATACATTGTTGCAGTTGTATTATTTTATGTTGTCTTATTTGTATTGTTTGTGGGGTTCGGAGAGCTCATACCTATGTGTATGACAACTATCACGCTGACCTCCATTCCCCCCCTCCCCCACACACACACCCCCACCCCCACTGATGCATCTGCTATTTCATTTATCGTATATGAAAAAAGGATGCCTATTTCCTTTCTGATGACACAGCCTTGGTAGCGCTCTTCTATGACAGCTCCATATCCTACCCTACTCCTTACCCCCTACCCCTTACCCTCTACCCCAAACCATCTCATACACTACACCCTACCCCTTACCCTCTACCCTACCCTATCCTACCCTACCCTAAACCATCTCCTACCATACACCCTACACCCTACCCCCTTACCCTCTACCCCATACCATGTCCTACCACACTCTGCTCTACCCTACTCCTCTGCTGTCTTTATGTTAGGCGCACGTACAATGGGTATGCAAACCTACCATTGGAATGCACATGACTCCTGGGTATCATATGGTAACCCCTTTTGTTCTGTAATGTAACATATTTCATCAACATATAACGTTGTAAAATGTAATCGTTAAATCTAAACACGTGTATTACTATGCTAGGTTTATATATGTTGCCTCTTGTTTTCAGTTCTGAAAGACCATGCACATTGCGAGGGTTGTGATGTCAATCTTAAAAAGTAATTAGGATTTGATGAATTTGTTATTAGCTATTGATAACAGAAATTAAAAACAAAGGAAAAAAACAACTTACGTGTGGTTTCTCCAGTACGAAAAGTTCAAGGAAGAACTCGGTATTTCTTTTGATGCATATAATGATTGCGACGAGAATGGAAAATGTTTTATAATTAAGTCTGAATACAAAAATGTTGAATCAACTACGATTCTGAAAGAACAAACTAGAGATCTCAGATACGTTTAAGAATTCACAACTCTTTAAGAAATGCCTTTTTGCGCGCTGAAATTTTTACTTTGTATGCTACGATGATCGTTTTTCATGACTGTAAACCCAAATGAGCTGAATGTTTAAACGTGTACGAGCTTTTTGTTCGTTAATTATTTTGCACCATAAACGTATCTGTCTGTCGCTCTATTTCAAATAATATACCTTCATATTTCACCAAACATGGCACGCATATTCTACAATTAGTGCACATTAAGCCTACGTAGTTATTTTAAACAATGCTCCTCACAAAGGGGAAACATACTTGAACTACTTATCTTAGTCATACATTGCATTCTGGACACGACCGACTGTATCAATCGCTGCCAACTGCTTCATTCCCTGTCGATATACTGGGGTGAGCCTGGTTTCTTCAGTATCCATCCCTCTCTTCTCCCTCTCTCCGGGAGACTCCATATCATTCCCTATCGTCTCTCTCTCTATGGGAGACGCGATATCCCTCTCTCTCTCTCTCTCTCTCTCTCTCTCTCTCTGAGACTCCATATGAGCTTGGCTAATAGAAGGCCCACTACCCAATTCAAGTTCAAACCTATGCATTTAGTTGTTGGGAATTATACTCATGGCACCGGTATCATTAAACTAGCATGTAAAGTACTGATCTAAAGTAGGCCAACTTTTCAGATCTATTTTAATTATAATGCTGATACCGCTAACGTGGGGGAAATGACTTATAAAAGTATAAATGTCATCAGATTCTGAAAAATAAAAATAAATAAACTTTTATAATCGGTCACCCAGGTTTTTTGAAAATAACACGAATACTAAAAACTGGAAATCACCGAAACACATACCAATATTTTATTAAGTTTATCAGCAAGGTTTTAGTCCAATCAAGGCAGATTAAATTTTATAAATCGCTAGCGATATTTGTTAAACGACGCCAGTTAAAATTTCAAATGAAACTATGAATTATTAAAAAATAAATAATTCTTTGAAAAGTGACCGATTATAAAAGTTGAGTAGTGTATACTGTTTATACTAGGCTAATTTAACTTTTAAGGTTTGTAGTTTGAAATTCCATCTCGCAGGTGGAAGGGTGTGGTATCATACCAAATACTTCATAAAACGGTATTAGTCGTTCCCTGGCTTGGTGTTCCGTATATAAAGTATAGTTCTATAATTGGGTGTTTTTCTGTGACTGGTTGTGTTATCGTGCCATGTGTCTACGGTGTGGTATTCCAGTGTGACAATACTATAAAGCTATAAATTGAGCTCATTGCTACAAGAAAACACCGTCGTGATATGTTGCAAGCAACGTTTAAGCATATGTTCCGCTTACCCATAAGCATGAATTATAATAAGTTGATGCAATGAAGACCATACAAGTATACGTACAAGAGTAAGAGTAATTCGCCTTATTCTTAAAGTATATTAAAATATATAAATAGATGAGGGTTACTTTTAATAAGGCAATTCTCTTATTGATAACCAGTTAGTTATGTTGTATATATTATACAGTCAAAGCTGGTCTTACGACCACTGTTTTAAGCGACTATCTGTCGTAAGCGACCACTTTGAGTTCCCCACGACCAGCTTTGTTATTAATTTATACTGCAATACGAGACCACATGTCTATCGTGACCAACGACCGCATAACTGCATACCAACATATAGTTTTATGATCAATGAGCGACCACAATTATTTCTTCAGAAAATAAAAATCCGGAAAACCCCAGTTTAACTCTCGGTAAATCATGCTATATGTCGTACTATACATTTGAGATTTGATAAGATGTATATGTACACTTTTATATATTTAATACAAACCGTACTTTTTTTTATATATAAAGTAAGGCTTGAAAGGTATTCTTGCGTGGAGAGAATTTTTCATTTATTAATTTAGGTAATTCGTTAGTTTTTGTAAGTTTTTCTAAAATTGTATAATGTGAATCCCAAGCAAACTCAAGCGGGACGTTTTATTATTAAACTAAAATTGTTATCAACATGTTTTTGACAACTGTAAGCAATTTAACTGGAAGAATTAGTCAATAAAACTTACAGGAAGAATTGGTCAAACAGGAAGAATAAGTCAGTGAAAATTACAAGAAAAAATAGCGAAAATTACAGGAATAATTAATCAGCGAAAATTACAGCAAGAATAGAGCGTTCGTTCACTCGCATCTTCCAAACGTAAGACACTTCTATATTCAGTTTACTTTCTCCGCGGGCGGACATTAGATTTAGTCGACTCACATTCACCAACAACCTTACATGGATCAAACATACAGAGAATGTAGTGGAGAAAGGTAACTGGCGGACACTAGGATTCCTATGTATTTATGTCAATGACTGTTCCTCTGAAGATATCAAGGCCGCATTGTACACCACCGTGCTCCGATCGGCTCTACGTACACCTCCTCAGTCTGGAACCCGCATTTGAAGCAAGACGGCAAGACACTTGAGTAAGTCCAGCATATGGCAGCATGCAATGTACACCAGGATGCATGACCAGTATCATTAAAAAAACTGAAGATCGACGCCGCAACAGTAGACTCACTATGCTATACAAAGAAATATAAAAAGATCGGACAGGGAAAGTAGCATTCAAGGAGGACAGTCAACCACAAAACGCAGAAACAAACACGCAAATAGACAAACAAGAAGGCAAAACAATAATAAATGCAAACGACATTTGAATACAGAGGTTACTTTCCCTGAATTCCAACCACGTGTCTTACGCTTTTTTCATACATTACCAGCACTTCCGTGACTGGATGGTGAAGACGCTGCCTGCGTTTGAAATCTTCTCGCCTCTCACCGCTGCGGGTTCGACTTGTAAGTGAGGAAGTGTCGATACTTATGGATGGCGGGATGTATACAGTACTGGGTAGAATTACCCAGGAAAAAGTGGATGATCTGCCTCCACCTCGAAAACATCGACCGTCATATATACCCTAAATGAAAATATTAAACATCATCAATCCGTATCTTACCCATACCCCGACCCCCTACCCACTATATTACCCATACCCCGACCCCCTACCCACTATCTTACCCATACCCCGACCCCCTACCCACTATCTTACCCCTACCCCGACCCCCTACCCACTATCCTTCCCTACCCGACTCTGCTCTTCGCTATACCTCTGCTGTTGTTATTATTTCTCTTAAAGGAAGCCCCTTTTTATAATGAAACGTTGATACAATTTTAAAATATAAGCTTTAAAACTCAAAAAAATGTGTTATTATTCTTTGTTTATTTGTTTTCTTAAGTTCTGAAAAAACACGCACATTCCGAAGACCATGGCGTCAATCTGAACAACTAAACAGGCTTCTGCTACTTTTGCATACGAAAAGTTCAAGCAAGAACTCGGCACTTCTTTTGATATATGATGATTGCGACGAGAATGGAAACTGTTGTACTATTAAGTTTATTTAGGTCAAGGCCTGAACACAGAATATAACTAGGAACTAACAAACTAGACATCTCAGAATCAAAGTAGAGCAAAATCGTTTTAAAAATGCAAAGATGTACTGGAACATGTTGAAATAATTATTTGGTATTACAAATCTATACTGTTAATATATACATTTTCGAACATTATTATCAATGTTAAAAGGCAATCGATTCATTTGAAAGAAATATAAAAAGATCGGACAGGGAAAGTAGCATTCAAGGAGGACAGTCAACCACAAAACACACAAACAGACAAACAAGAAGGCAAAAGCAATAATAAATGCAAACGACATCACAAACACAAAAGGGTTGACAATAGGGCTACCGCCTTGGAATGGTCAGTGGCAAAGTAGGCCACTGGGGATTTAAACCGGTTTTAGGGTGCACCAAACCTCACACTTACCCTACTGTCATCTCATTAAAACAGGACAGTGTAAATAAAGGAATCCCTGCCATGATCTAATCTCTAACCAACAAGGCAGCATCAATAGGCAATATAAGTAAAACATCTCTCTTTTTTTATAAAAATTTAACACGACGTAGTTGACATCAACCATAATGCATACATCAGTCAGACGGCAGAGCATAGATATAGGATCTTAAACGAGTTCCCATTTCATATAAGATTTATGAAACGATTTATGAATTATTTTAATTTGAACGAGCCTTTTGTCGAGTTAAAATTAAAAATAATTCATAACGAGTTTCATAAATCTTATATGGAATGGGAACGAGTTTAAGATCCTATTTATCATATAAAATTGCAATCAAATAAGTAAAATATAAATCAGATGGACATAAAACCGCCACGACGTCAGACACACTTTAACGTCAAAACGTCATAAAATCAGGCAGAACGTTATGTGACGTCGCAACGTCACGTCACACACAACGTTGAGTATCAAAGAGTTCGTGTTTTATCTCTTTACAAAAGGTGTTTTACGACGACTTTAACAAAATTGCACACTGATTTGTATAACTTTCATTAGTTAGTGGTAAATACTAAGTTTATGACCTAGATCTAGATGACTTTATAATAAATAAAATAGTTTCAGTCAATAAAACCTGCGTAGTGTTACAGATTCAACTCAACGAATCAAAATCGTTCCAGGTTGTATTACACGTGTGTCATACAACAGAATATTACTTGGGTGTTCGACACTGCTAACAAGGGACGTTATGTGATAAATAGTCCTTCTGCCAATAATGTTATGGTTTCGAGCCCTCATGGGACCTGGAATCTTTATGTGAGAAAGCTATCCAACTGCTTTGCCGAACATGGATGGTTCTACCCATATGACCTTAGCTGCTGGTGCAACTATAAAGTCCATCAATTCAATCAATCAATAATTTTAAATGTACATAGTCGACTGGGACGATAGCTGACTCCGTCTGAGATGATGGCTAGTTATACGTTCTTTTCAGAACCTGTTTCTGTTAAGAACCTTTATTGCTAGACTACAAATGCTGAACCAGTTCTTCATTAAAACTTGATTTATTAGTTATCTGAGAATAATATTATGTTGTTATTGAATTTATAGACATTTAAAGCAATAAGCCGTTGTTTACCCATACAAATAATACTTTCCCACTACAATACAATTTGAACGGTTTTGGAATTTCTGTTGTCTTTATTGAAAAGGTCAGTTACTATTGTTTCTGTAGCCCCGTACATATGTGTTCTTGTAGCCCCATACATATGTGTTCTTGTATCCCCATAAATATTTGTTCTTGTAGACCCCAGAAATATTTGTTCTTGTAGCCCAAGAAATATTTGTTCTTGTATCCCCATACATATTTGTTCTTGTAGCCTCAGAAATATTTGTTCTTGTAGCCCCTTAAATATTTGTTTTTGCAGGCCCATAAACATGTGTTAGAAGACTAGTAGTCTCATACATATTTGTTCTTGCAGATCCATAAATATGTGTTAGAAGACAAGTAGTCCCATAACTATCTGTTCTTATAGCCTCATAAATATTTGTTCTTGCGGACTCATACATATTTGTTCGTCAAGACTCGTAAATATATGTTCTTGCAGACACATAAATATTTGTTCTTGCAGACCCATAACTATTTGTTAGAAGACTTGTAGTCTCATAAATATTTGTTCTTGCAGACACATAAATATTTGTTCGTTAAGCCCCATAACTTAATATTTGTTCTTGCAGACCCGTACATATTTGTTCTTGTAGACCCATAAATATGTGTTCTTATAGCCTCATAAATATGTGTTCTTGCAGACCCATAACTATTTGTTCTTGCAGACCCATAAATATGTGTTCTTATAGGCTCATAAATATTTGTTCTTATAGCCCCTCAAATATTTGTTCGTGTAGCCCCATAAATAATTGTTCGTTAAGCCCCATAAATATGTGTTCTTATAGCCCCATAAATATGTGTTCTTGTAACTCCATAACTATTTGTTCGTGTAGCCCCACACCTCCTTGTTCTTGTAGCTCCATAAATATTTGTTCTTGTAGCCCCATAAATATGTGGTTTATAGCTCTAACTATGTGTTCTTGTAGCTTTATACATATTTGTTCTCGCAGGCCAATACATATGTGTTCTTGTTACTCCATAAATATGTGTTCGTGTAGCCCCACACATCCTTGTTCTTGTAGCTCTATAAATATTTGTTCTTGTAGGCCCATAAATATGTGTTTTTATAACCCTTAAATATGTGTTCTTGGAGCCCCATAAATATGTGTTTTTATAGCCCATAAATATGTGTTCTTGGAGCCCCATAAATATTTGTTCATGTAGGCCCATAAATTTGTGTTTTTATAGCCCATAAATATGTGTTCTTGTAGCTTCATACATCCTTGTTCTTGTAGCCCCATAAATATTTGTTCTTGTAACTCCATGTGTTCGTGTAGCCACACACATCCTTGTTCTTGTAGGCCGATAAAAAGTTGTTCTTGTAGCCCCATAAATATGTGTTCTTGTAACCCCATAAATATTTGTTCTTAGAGCCTCATAAATATGTGTTTATATAGCCCATAAATATGTGTTCTTGTAGCTTTATATATATTTGTTCTTTTAGGCCCATGAATATATGTTCTTGTAACTCCATAACTATGTGTTCATGTTGCCCCACACATCCTTGTTCTTGTAGCCCCACAAATATTTGTTCTTATAGCCTCATAACTATGTGTTTTTATAGCCCATAAATATGTGTTCTTGTAGCTTTATATATACTTGTTCTTGAAGGCCCATACATATGTGTTCTTGTAACTCCATAACTATGTGTTCGTGTAGCCCAACACATTCTTGTTCTTGTAGCCCCATAAATATTTGTTCTTGTAGCCCCATAAATATGTGTTCTTGTAGCTTCATAAATATTTGTTCTTGTAGACCCATAATTATGTGTTCTTGTAGCCACATATATATGTGGTTTATAGCTCATAAATATGTGTTCTTGTAGCCCCATAAATATGTGTTCTTGTAACCCCATAAATATTTGTTCTTAGAGTCTCATAAATATGTGCTTTTATAGCCCATAAATATGTGTTATTGTAGCTTTATATATATTTGTTCTTGAAGGCCCATACATATATGTTCTTGTAACTCCATAACTATGTGTTCGTGTAGCCTCACACATCCTTGTTATTGTAGCTCCATAAATATTTGTTCTTGTAGGCCCATAAATATGTGTTTTTATAGCCCATAAATATGTGTTCTTGGAGCCCCATAAATATTTGTTCATGTAGGCCCATAAATTTGTGTTTTTATAGCCCATAAATATGTGTTCTTGTAGCTTCATACATCCTTGTTCTTGTAGCCCATAAATATTTGTTCTTGTAACTCCACGTGTTCGTGTAACCACACACATCCTTGTTCTTGTAGGCCGATAAAAAAGTGTACTTGTAGCCCCATAAATATGTGTTCTTGTAACCCCATAAATATTTGTTCTTAGAGCCTCATAAATATGTGTTTTTATAGCCCATAAATATGTGTTCTTGTAGCTTTATATATATTTGTTCTTGAAGGCCCATACATGTGTGTTCTTGTAACTCCATAACTATGTGTTCGTGTAGCCCCACACATCCTTGTTCTTGTAACCCCATAAATATCTGTTTTTATAGCCCATAAATATGTGTTCTTGTAGCTTCATAAATATTTGTTCTTGTAGCCCCATACATATGTGTTCTTTTAGCCCCATAAATATGTGGTTTATAGCTCATAAATATGTGTTCTTGTAGCCCCATAAATATGTGTTCTTGTAACCCCATAAATATTTGTTCTTTAAGCCTCATAAATATGTGTTTTTATAGCCCATAAATATGTGTTCTTGTAGCTTTATATATATTTGTCCTTTTAGGCCCATAAATATGTGTTCTTGTAACTCCATAACTTTGTGTTCATGCTGCCCCACACATCCTTGTTCTTGTAGCCCCATACATATTTGTTCTTATAGCCTCATAAATATGTGTTTTTATAGCCCATAAATATGTGTTCTTGTAGCTTTATATATATTTGTTCTTGAAGGCCCATACATATGTGTTCTTGTAACTCCATAACTATGTGTTCGTGTAGCCCCACACATCCTTGTTCTTGTAGCCCCATAAATATTTGTTTCTTGTAGCCCCATAAATATGTGTTTTTATAGCCCATAAATATGTGTTCTTGTAACTCCATAACTATGTGTTCATGCTGCCCCACACATCCTTGTTCTTGTAGCTCCATAAATATTTGTTCTTGTAGCCCCATAAATATGTGGTTTATAGCTCATAACTATGTGTTCTTGTAGCTTTATTCATATTTGCTCTTGCAGGCCAATACATATGTGTTCTTGTTACTCCATAACTATGTGTTCGTGTAGCCCCACACATCCTTGTTCTTGTAGCCCCTAAATATTTGTTCTTGTAGCCCCATAAATAGGTGTTATTGTAGCTTCATAAATATGTGTTCTTGTAGCTTCCTAAATATTTGTTCTTAGTAGCCCCATAAATATGTGGTTTATAGCTCATAACTATGTGTTCTTGTAGCTTTATACATATTTGTTCTTGCAGGCCAATACATATGTGTTCTTGTTACTCCATAACTATGTGT
>JAWPHD010009087.1:67500-107769 GCA_037043455.1 Cyrtodaria siliqua | reverse complement strand
TGTTTTACTAAAACGAGCTCCGAAATTGCGTTCTATTTCAAATCACGACATGACGATTCAAACACCGATTGATTCTTATCCATTAGATGTAAAAGGCTCTTTACTTCAGCAAACGCAAACTGTTCTATTATGCTATCTGGTGACTTAGCTGACAGACAAACATTTGGATTTCAGTAATTATATATATCTTTTATTCAGCAAAATTACGAAAGGTCATAAGACCCATGAGGATGCAAGACATATATACAAGGTTGACAGCAGGTACATGCAATAGTTATGTGTACTTATGCAAAAGTACTTTTGTTTCAACATCAACACGATATATAATTATAAAGCTTTTGAAAGTAACAATTCAAGAAATATTTTCAATCATATAGGTTATTTTTACCACCCCCACCAATGCATTTTAAACAGTTTTTAATTGCATACTATAAGTGGAGATGACGGTCATTTAAATACACTCAAGTGATATGAAAACGCAACACGGGAATTTCCGCTATATATTGTATGTACAATATGCTGCTTTTAATCGAATGGTACATGGCTACGTAAGACCTTTCCTTTTGGAAAAAATACTAAAACAACAAATAATTTGGCAAATAGTATTCCTTCAATGTTTCATTATTCACAGAGTATGCGTTTGGCTCAATCATGTGAGCAAACTTAGGATGCAACATTTTGCAAACTATTTACGTTATATACAGTACTGAACTAGCTCAATTTTCAAAGAGCTACTTCAATATTTATGAAGTTCTTGTTACAAAGTGTAGTGTGATTAAAACGTCTACAACATCACAGTTGTGTCCTTTCTCTAGTTAACTGCAACTTTCTTTTTAAAAAAACATCTTGGATTTCTTTGGAATATTATGTGCAATTAAGTGTGCAGTATATACAATATATAGCGGAAATTGAGAGTATAATCACATATATATTTGTTTTAAACTTTTCAACTATAATTTCATGGCTCCGGTTATATTTATCCCGGACTCAGAAAGCTGCTATGGGTGTTGGACTGTGTATCAACGTCATTTTACTTTCATAAAACAACTGTATTCTAGTAAGAATATCGGGACGCAGTCAAATTGGTATATACAGGCATTTTATGGGACGTTTACTACTTGAATTAGGTATCAATTTCAGGGATAATGTTCAGGTCTCACACCACAATTAATTTCCCATAGGGTTACTGTACAGCTGTTTCCAACACATGACCTTTATCGTGCCCCTGCAGACCTTGTTGTTAGTTTAATATCTTCAGGGACTGCTAAGATCTGTAATATAAAACAACGAAATACAAACATTAGCCAGGTTGGTTTTTTTTCCACGCTCATATTTATGCGACCTCTATGAAAAATACCAAATTTATACACTATCTAGCTGACTTTGTAGTGCTTCGGTCAAATGCTTATGAATTTTGAATGCAAATTCATATCAACGTGGGATTTTCTGTATCATCAGTCCTTTACACTGCAGATGTATGCTGAAGCAAAGAAAAACCTCTTTGTCAAATTAAAAATTGCCTAAAATGCAGAAAAAAATTAGAATTATTTTCTGTTTTCCTTTTGTCTCTCGGTCCGTGAGAGTTCAGGGGGAGATAATAGAGGTGTGAGACCTCTATAAATCTTTCTCGGCATACGAATACAGCTGTTTCAAAATCGTTATCGTCACTGATTATAATTTATTGATTAATGTTAAACTTTATTAAAGGGACACACGCCAATCTTGATTGTTTAAAAGGTAGCGGTGCCCCGTTAGTTTTTCTACATAACTTGCATTTGTTCAGTACTTAATATTAATTATAAGAATAATACAAAGGAAATTGTGTTTGAATATTACTAACTCTTTGTGAGTAAAGCTATATATATATCTCTTTTTGGTGCTGTCTGATTTTAAAATAAGCAACACCTCTTCTATCATTAAACAGAGTTGATGAAACTTTAACTGAAGCATCTTTTAAAGAGTTTGAATAGGTCTGTTTCACTGCTATTTATTCTCATGAATTACTAATCAGATTTCAATAATAACAAACATCTAACATTAAACCATTTCTTCTAATGTAAATTTACATTGCTAAAAACTGATATTACCTTCACAGACGCTCCAATTGCTATTATATTATCATTAAGTTGTCTTTTTGTTTATAACTATGACAATTTACCAATTCTTCATATTCTAACCATGATCTTTTCCCAATTCCTCACATTCTAATCATGAAACAACATTATATTTAGTGATCCATTACACATACTATTTCAGATGTCTATCATATTCATATTATTACGTATACAACACAGATGCCACAATTAAAAACGTGTCCCATGTTGTCCCATGATGACTAGTTTATTTAGTGCTCAAATCTCTTAAAAACATGTTCATTTGTCTCATGATGACTAGTGTATCTAGTGCTCAATCTGTCATGGTAAGTGTGCTTTGATTGTTGATAATTTCAAACAAAAAAGTCCAACATCTACACACTGTTTGTTTATTTTTATCACATTCATTCCCCTTACAGTTTTCTTATGTAACTGTTCTGACCGGCTTGTGATACTTTGTATCACTGTTTCCTTGTAACATCTGCTGTTGGGCAAGGTACCCGTCTTTTTCAGACGAGCACGTGAACGGATTCGAATTATTTTATAACAAGCTACTATGCATAGGTTTTCAATGACATAATGCACGCGGAGCGCAGCGGTTAAGTTCCATACAATTAAAAAAACTGACGTTCGCGTGTACCATGTACATGAAACGTGTCACTTTTCACCTGATATTATTGTTGATGATGTAAAAGTGTGGATCCGGTTAGACTCCATGTAGCTTTTTTGCTGATATTTATTTTTATGACGTATCAGTGTGAAAGGACAACCATATCATGCGTTTGAGTAGTTGTTTCGAAGGTTGTTCGTTTTATATAGTACTAATATATAAACATTTTGCGAAGTACACCACATTTGGGTTTTGATAAAGCACGTGTGGCATGATAAAGCACGTGTGGCATGATAAAGCACGTGTGGCGTACACAAACACAAAATTTGGCTCAGATGAATCAAGATCACGATGATTTTTTATACGAATGCGTTTAAATGTGTGTCCACCTTTCTTCTTTTTTTATTTGTTTAAATATATTATTGATGCAATATTATCATGTTAGTTATATGCAAAATTAAAAGTCTCTGTTAGTCACCCGACAGCGTATGTGCATTAATGTTATTTTCGTGTAAAAGAGAGAGAGAGACACACACACACACATACAAACACACACACACGCACGCACGCACGCACGCACGCACACACACACACACACACAGACAGACAGACAGACAGACAGAGCGAGGGGAAGAGTTGCATACAACAGAGACTGGAACAGAGATCTCTATATATATATACATACAGCTGAGATATAAGATAAGAGAATAGAGATAGATAATATACAACACAACGTGAGAAAGAGAGGCGTAGAGAGAGAGAGAGAGAGAGAGAGAGAGAGAGAGAGAGAGAGAGAGGAGAGAGAGAGAGAGAGAGAGAGAGAGAGAGAGAGAGAGAGAGAGAGAGAGAGAGAGAGAGAGAGAAGAGAAAGAGAGAGAGAGAGAGAGTAAATTAGACATGTTCGATCAGTGATGTTTTTATATGAAAAGCGCTTCCTACCGTATTAGTAAACAAAATGGGCTGTGAACATTTCATGGAAGATTTATAATGGAATAATTATATTTTATTTATATATTCTTTTATATTGACTACTCAGAGTATGCAGAATTTTGCAGGAAGTTTAGATGCATTGGAAGTATGCAGAATAAAAACTGTAATACCGGCACAGTAAATAAAACCTCGGTTCACAATACCAGTACAGATTTTTGTATTATATTATTATTATTATTATTAATTAAAAATTATAAATAGTAAACGTAATTGCTATTTAATTATATTATAGTTCTAGTCATTGTGTGTATTAAATAAATAATTTGCAACATTGTTGACCAATCATTATTTAATATTTTATTAATATTTTAGTGCTCCGTGATTTTTCTGACGTCGTAAATTTCAACGTAAAAGCATGGAAGAGTGCGTCTACTTATTTATATTTGTCATAGTTCTCCTTGTTCAAAATTCATAAAATTCATAATTTGTAATTTTGGAATAACAGTGATAATGCTACTTTAGTTTTGTGTACTTTTGCCTACGAATTTCCTTTAATTTAGCTTATAAATTCAGGCCTGCCAATTCTCCGGATTTTTCAGTCGCTCTCCGGATCTCCGGATTTAAATGTAAAATCTCCGTATTTTTCATCAAAACAAAATGTTTATGATTTAACAGCTATATTTTCACAGTTTATCAACTATTTCCCGAATTGTCCTGTTACACTCCCTAGTCAGAGAAGTATTTACAAGTGCGAAATCAACGGGGTCATCTGTGTAATGAACTGACTGAATATACAATTACCATATAAGGGCATAAATAGTTCCTTCAGTCACAATTTGTGCTTTAAAAAAAAAGTGCGAAAGTCAAGTCGCGCGCCTCAAATTTCCATTTAAAAATGTTCTTTGCGCGCTTTAAATCTTAAATTTTAAAAGTCTCATGATTTTGTGTTAACAAGTTTTGGCAGGCCTGTAAAATAATAACGTCACATTTTGGACAGCTCCGTAGATGAGTTTCTCGTCCTTTTAGATCATTCATTGCAACGTAACAAAACATTGTATCGAGTATCTGTTTACCTTATTCGATTTCTTATGCGCTGGCTAAAATAGTGTATGAATATTAAAATTTACGTAAAAAATGAGCTCGATATCGAAAAATCCACGTATTATTTAAACAGTCCTCGTACAAGTTCGGGATTGATTTTTAGAAAAAATGATACATACAACTTTTTTGAACACACCTCCAAATCAAATTTATAGTAACGAAGACAAATTGGTAGAGTTTACGATTACACATACACAAAAGATGCGCTGCGTGATAGTTAGAAGACTTAATATGAAAGCCATCAAGTTCAGGGTTCTTCCATTGGCAACCACGTCGGTTAACTTCGGGTTACCAATGGCAACCGATGGTAACGTTTGATAACAAAGTCGCGGAAAGATTGGTTACCAACGTTCTACCTATAGGTGAACCAACGGCTAACGACTGTGACCGATGGTTACCGATGGTTACCACAACTGAATCATATTACACTTTCGGTAACCGAAGGGAGAACCATGAACGCACCCAAAATCAGGTTGTCTACAGATAGCGCTTAACAATTTTAAATAATCTGCCTTATTTTCAAAATCCTGAGTGTAATGACTTAAGTTCAAGCTTTTGTGGTTATTGTCAAAAAACTCGCAAAACAAATGCATAATGACGCAGATGAACAAGGCCTTGGTGATATAAACTTTAAAGCGACACACGGCAATCATGAAGTTGTTATCAAACATTGAAATTAGCGTCCCGAAAAATAGTAGCAGTATTTTGACTGTAAACCTGGTTACATATAATTAAATCAAAGTTTTGAGTATTAATTTGTTCTTTTTATTCTATCATAGGTTTAAATATATTATTGGTGTACTAATATCACCAGTTAGTAATATGCGTAAACAATTCACTTTTTACTATTCTTTAAAATTAATATCAATGATTAAACAAACGCAAATTATGTGATAAAGCAGCAAATGATATAATTATCCACACAAGAAATTAACTAGATGTCAGGATTTTCAATTTAACATTTTTTAAAGAGGAGACACAATACCCCGATAACCCCTTTTACTTACAATATCGTGTCTTTCTGGCTGGTGAAAATTGTACATAATGTTTTGTTCATTTGCATAGTCATACACTGTTCATGTACATAGCCTTACACATTTGTGTACATAGTCATACATTGATCATGGACATAGTCATACACTGTTCATGTACATATACATACACTATTCATGTACATATTCATATACTGTTCATGTACATAGACGTACACTATTCATGTACATATTCATATACTGTTCATGTACATATTCATACACTGTTCGTGTACATATTCATACACTGTTCATGAAAATATTCATATACTGTTCATGTACATATGCATACACGGTTCAGGTACATATTCATGTACTGTTCATAGACTGTTCATGTACATATTCATATACTGTGCATACACTGTTCATGTACATATTTATATACTGTTCATGTGCATATTAATATACTGTTCATACACTGTTCAGGTACATATTCATAAACTGTTCATACACTGTTCATGTACATATTCATATACTGATCATGGACATTTTCATATACTGTTCATGTACTGTTCATGTACATATTCATATACTGTTCATACACTGTTCATGTAGATATGTATATACTGTTCATATACTGTTCATGTACATATTCATATACTGTTTATACACTGTTCATGTACATATTCGTAAACTGTTTATACACTGTTTATGTACATATTCATATACTGATCATGTACATATTCATATACTGTTCATAGACTTTTCATGTACACGTTCATATACTGTTCTTAGACTGTTCATGTACATGTTCATATACTGTTCATAGACTGTTCATGTACATATTCATATACTGTTCATACACTGGTCATGTACATATTCATATACTGTTCATACACTGTTTATGTACATATGTATATACTGTTCATATACTGTTCATGTACATATTCATATACTGTTTATACACTGTTCATGTACATATTCATAAACTGTTCATACACTGTTTATGTACATATTCATATACTGATCATGTACATATTCATATTATGTTCATATAATGTTCATGTACATATTCATATACTGTTCATGTACATATGCATATACTGTTCATACACTGGTCATGTACATATTCATATGCTGTTCATACACTGTTCTTATACATATACTGTTCATAGACTGTTCATGTACACATTCATATATTGTTCTTAGACTGTTCATATACATGTTCATATACTGTTCATAGACTGTTCATGTACATATTCATATACTGTTCATACACTGGTCATGTACATATTCATATACTGTTCATACACTGTTCATGTATATATTCATATACTGTTAATACACTGTTCATGTACATATTCATATACTGTTCATACACTGTTCTTGTATATATTCATATACTGTACATAAATTGTTCATGTATATATTCATACACTGTTCATGTACATATTCATATACTGTTCATACATTGTTCATGTACATATTTAAATAATGTTCATACACTTTTCATGTACATATTCATATACTGTTCATTAACACACTCATATACAGTTCATACACTGTTCATGTACATATTCATATACTGTTCATACACTGCATATGTACATATTCATACACTGTTCATGTATATATTCATACACTTTTCATGTACAGATTCATATACCGTTCATGTACACATCCAAATACCGTTCATGTACATATTCATATACCGTTCATTAACACATTCATATAAAGTTCATACACTGTTCATGTACATATTCATATACTGTTCATACACTGCTCATGCTCATGTACATATTCATACACTGTTAATGTACATATTCATACACTTTTCATGTACAGATTCATATACCGTTCATGTACACAGCCAAACACCGTTCATGTACATATTCATATACCGTTCATGTACATATTCATACTAGTTTATTAATATAATCATACACTGTTCATGGACGTATCATACACTATTTATAGGCACAACATTAATTATTCATATAGTCATACAATGTTCATGTACATAGGCATATACTGTTCATGCACATAGTCATACTGTTCATGTACATAGTCGTATATTGTTCATGTACATATTAATATAATGTTCATGTACATAGTCATATAATGTGCATGTACATAGTCATACATAGTATTGTGCATAGTCATACACTGTTTATGTCGTAATCTGTTCATGTACATAAAGTTACACCGTTCATGTACATAAAGTTACACTGTTAATGTACATACAGTAGTCATACACTGTTACTGTACATATTAATAAACTCAGCACTCACTACAGATACATAATGTTTTCTTCGTTATTGTTTCATCTCTTCCGACCGCACTGATGGACGTTATTTAGTTGTATCGCTCCGCGTTAACCGACTTTGAAGTTTGGTACAATAACATACAGCTTTAAAGGGACACATGACACTTCTGAATTGTTAATCAAGTATTGAAATCAGCGTCTCGATTTGTTTATCCATCATTATTTTGCCTTTAAACCTGCTTGCATATAAATAAATAAAATGTTGAGTTTCTTTGTTTTCGTCTTATTCTACCATAGGTTTTAATGTAGTATTGGTGCATTATAATCCATAGTTAATACTATGCAAATAACATTTTGCTTAAAAACTATTCTGATAATTAATATTAATGATTGAACAAATGCAAGTAATGTAGAAAACCTAACGGGATGCCGTGAGTTTAAAAAAAATCACCGTGTGTCCCTTTAAATCAAATATTGGGGGCGTCCGTTGCCGAGTGGTTAGTCTCCGACTTGAAATCACTTAACCCTCACTACCCCGTAAGCGTTAGCTCCAATGATAAGAACCGAAGTCTTCCAAAACCATGGTAAAAACGGCAATCGGTATACCTCGCCTATTAGTCTTGAACCCTTCCTCTACTGCGCTCGCTGAGAGTAGCAAGCGCAGTAGGGGAAGGGTACCAGACTACTCGCTGATATACTATCTCCGTAGACTGGTCCCCGATTGTCCTTGACACCTCACTAAATCTTCTTTCTCAGAAACCGCTAGGTCAATTTTGACCAAACTTTACATGGCTGATCAGGGTTTTCTTTTTTTTAAGATCAAAGATGGCCACATTAGATTTGTTACAATTACTTCTTGTAAACTGCGAATTTAGGGGATGTGGGTTCGAATCTCAGGAGGTAAACAATTATTTTTTTTGATCACTCTTCTTCCGTCTTCCATCCATCGTCCTTAACGCGACATCCAAGATGGCTGCCATTACCATAAAAGGTCAACACCTTAAAAAATCTTCCTCTGAAGAACTACTAAACAGATTTCAACAGTCTTCGTTATTAATGATCGCCAACACCTGGACTATCAAGTATCTATCCACGGGTTCAAATATGGCCGCGCCCCGGGATTCAAAGTTTTTATAAAGATTGTATTTTACAAAGATTTATATAGGGCTTTTCTGAAACTAGAAAGCACAGAGCTCGCATGTATTGCATCCGCTTATGGGTCTCTACCAAGTGTGTTTAAATTGCGACCCTTAGGCTCCCAACACGGGATCACATGTTTACATAGAGTTTATATAGAAACTATTTAAACAAAATCTTCTTCTCCGAAACTTATTGGTCCATTTTGACCAAACTTCACGTAGATGATCATTAGATGAATGGTTTTCAAATTTATTAAAATTAGTTCAAAGCAAATTAGTTCAAAGCAACAACCAAGATGCCGCAATTACCATAAAAGTTCAAAATCTTAAAACATCTGCTTCTCAAGAGAATTCGGTATCAGAAATGGTCCCACAACAGGGATCCCGTGTGTTACATATCCTACTATTCTGCAGCTTATAGCCGATAGCAGAAAACTGATGCGTACTGCATATTAAAAATATATGTTCTTGCCGTGTAAATCCTTGCAATAAGGTGATCGCTTTGAGGCCCCTGGGTCTCTTGTGCTATTTTCTTTATCATGTTTGTGTTTTACTTATATTGCCTATTAATACTGTCTAGATTGTCGGGAATTTCTTTATTTACAATGTCCCGGTTTATTGTGATGACACATGATAAGTGTGATGTTTGGCCGCGCCAAAGAACCTAGGGCCCGGTTTTATGAAACAACTTAGGACAATATTGATCGTAAGTTAATTTCTTAAATTGAACGCGTTTTCATTTTATTTTCTTACACATTTGATATTTCTGCACATAATACACACATAATTGTCTTCATTGAAAGCTTAGGTGCAAACATGTGAACAGTTTTAAAATTTGTGACTGATCGTAAGATGTTTAATAAAACGGGGCCCAGGTTTACCCCCACCCCGACCCACCCTCCAGCGGCCTTTTTGTCGCTGACCGTTTCAAGGTGGTAACCATTTTGTCATTCATTTTGTGTTTGTGGCATCGCATGCTGTTATTTGTCCTTGTAATTGATGTCTGTTTTTGAATGCGTGTTTTGTTTTTTCTGCGTTATGTGAATGCTAAAATTCTTGTTCGACTTTGATACCTAATTTAAAAATGCATTTATATAAACGCGTTTAAATGTGCGGTGTTGGATAGCTGCGACTTTACCTGCCCGGCAGTTTGTTTACTTATGATATTCGTAATCTTTGTATAACTAAAAAGCTACTCCATCAGGGTTACCGTTACCATAAACTTCGTAAAACTTGTGCAAGCTGTTATTATCGTAACCCTAATCTTCTTTCCAAATATAAAAGTAAT
Organism: Cyrtodaria siliqua; assembly: GCA_037043455.1. Taxonomy (NCBI): domain Eukaryota; kingdom Metazoa; phylum Mollusca; class Bivalvia; order Adapedonta; family Hiatellidae; genus Cyrtodaria; species Cyrtodaria siliqua. Next base: position 97,371 of record JAWPHD010009087.1, on the reverse strand, counting down.
TTAAGAACTCATCTGCGACAAGGACTATCACAACCTGACTTCTATGGTGATGTGATTTACAAACTTCGTAAGATCCTTGGTTATGATCACTTTCATACTATCTTTCTTAAACTTGTTAAAACGGTTTATCAAAAGAGGTTATGAGCCTATCATTTTACAATGCACTGCATGCTTGATAGTGGACCCATTTACAGTTCGCCACTATGCTTTCCTCTTTAATTGTGCGATGACCGGACAGGCTGTGGACCATATGGTGACGTCTACCTAAAGCCCAAAAGGACGGTGACGTTTGATGTTTGTCTGCAGTATTGTCTTGTCGTGCCCTCAATGGTTTATTCTCTTGTTGATCTGGCTTCTGCCAAGTTATTGAGTAGGTACCTTCTTCGGGCTTTCTAGGCTATTTTTGTATTTATATATACACGAGCATGTTTGTGTTTTACTTATATTGCTTAGAGAATAGTTCATGGCGTGGATTTCTTTATTTACACTGTCCCGTTTTACTGGGTTGAGTGTTAGGTTTGATGCACACTAGAACCTGGTTTAAACCCCAAGCGGCCTCTTTTGCCACTGACCGTTCCAAGGCGGTAGCCCTATTGTCAACCCTTTTGTCTTTGTGATGTCTTATTTGGCACTTTATTCATCTTTAAAGTTGTTCTTTGTTTGACAGTCGTCCTTGAATGCTACTTTTCCTGTTCGATTTTTATATCTATATTCAAGAAAGCAGAAAATATTTTGTTGTAACAAAATCCTGTTGGATTTACTATCATGGACACAGTCAAGAGTAGAATTTCCATTTGATAAGAAGTGTATGATTAAGTATAAAATAGACATATTATTTGTGGGAAACAACTCGTTGGTTTATTAGTGAAAAATAAGTATTTGTTCTTTGTTTTTGTGTCAGTCGTCATTTAAATAATGTAATGTACACTGTTTTATAAAAGACAAACATTGTCCATATAACAAATATACATACATATTCAGGATGATTACATAACATACACTAAGCTGATTTATCGAACTGGTAAGTAGATATTTAATGTGCTAAACTGTAAAATTGTCGATACAGTTAACTGAGTACTTTGAGAAAACCAACTTTAAAGATATAACTATCTATAAATACGCGTTTAACATACTACTTACTTATAATCGTATTAACACACTTCCGACACTTCATGTGAAGGCATATTTAAATAAGTGTTTGTCTAGTGTGTGTTGTAAAGTATAATGTAATATATGTGATCCTGGTGAAGTGATCTTAAACGTGAAGTGTTTAAGTCAAACGTGTACGTAGAAGTGTTGACAGATGTGCCACATTGTTATCGCATTACGTGGTCCGAGTACTTTCATACCCCATCCAATCCTTTCTCCAAGAAGCGAAAATGGGGTTGGCTGGGGTATGAAATACAACCTTAAGTTTGCATTTTGTAAAATTAAACCATTTAATAGGTAATTTTAAACAGATTATCACATTTTTTCTTTAAAAAATGTTCTCTGTATAAAAGAAGAACCAATGAAGGAAACAAGGACGAAAGGATTGAACGAAGAAGTAATGAATAAATAAAGGAAGGATGTACACTCAAATGTAGCTCATATACTCTATATACTTTTAGTTGTATAGCGAATATGATTGTAAACATGTTTGTTTCATGATTTTATTAAAGATTGGATGGAGGAACGGAGGAAAGGAGGGAGGGACGTGAAAACGTATGGAGGGATGTGGAAAGGCAAAAAGGCCAGAAGAAATAAAGAAAGGAAGGAAGGAATGAAATAGGTAAGAAATAGGTAATGACGTATAGACTGAATGAATGGAGGAAGGAAGGAACTGCTCTTTTATATCTATATAGCAGACAAACTATCGTAATTGCAACTACACTGACATCAATAACTGTATGAGCTGCCTATTTAAAGGGACACATGGCAATCTTGATTTTTTAAAAAAATAGCTGTGTCACGTTAGTTTTTCTACATAAATTGAATTTGTTCAATCATTGATGTTAATTATAAGAATTGTATTAAGCCATTTGTTTTTGCAAATTATCAATTTTTGATATTATTGCACCAATAATATATTAAAACTTATAGTATGATAAGACGAAATAGTGAATACTTTTAAATGTACCCAGGGTAAAAGTAAAACTGATACTGGATATATAAATCGAGACACCCATTTTAAACACTTCAAGATTGCCGTGTGTCCCTTTAAGAGCCTTCGGCAGCTGATTCTTACATGGGTTTTGTGTTTGTCTGTGGTTAAGATACTGTGAATCATGTAGTTGACGAGAAGCATGCATTACAACTTCAATTCCTAGTGAACTCGTCTAAAAAACTTGAATGGTATATACACATATTTTCCAATGTTCAAAGGTAACCGTTTTCCTTGCTGAAATGACGTTTTCGGAGATCAGTCGACTAAAGAGTAGCATACAGTTATTATTATATAACAAAACTTTCATTAGCCTCTGTAGTGCGTTTAGTTGAGGCGTCATGTTAGTGCCTGGGAAGTCAGGGTTCAAGCCTGTTGATTTACTTTCCCCCTTCTGTTTTTAAATTTCATTATTATTGTTTTCATTATTGCAATATAAGGTAGTAATGAACAGTTCTTTACATTTTTCACTTTGATAACGCAATCTTATAATTACACAAGGTAGCAGTGGACAGTTTATATGTGTTGTAATGCACACGCTAACGCAAAACGTATCCCTTAGATTTGAACAATTGTATTTCTGTGCTTAAGTTTACTTCTAGCATGTCGTGTTACATGGGTGTAATCAGTATGTAAGGCATGTACATTTATTTGAATAAAGAGATGCGAGGTCGCCCACCTTGCTTACAAGGTTTTGTAGGAAAAACTGATGGTAAAAATCGGGAAGAATGTGTCTGGTAAAAATAAACGTCGTGGCGTGTATATGTCTCCGTGACAAAGCTATTATTTTTTTTCAATATTGTTTTAACACCTGTGATTTGATCTATTATTATGTTAAATTCCTACCCAGATATATGCTATTTTATTTTACACTTGCTTAAAACCTTGCTTGGTTAGCTTGAATCGATAACGAAACAAGTTACACAGATAATACAAAACCAATATAGATGACAGCGTAGATGTGGTCTTGGTTAGATATAGGGGAAAACTCACGTGTGTTAGCGGGTGACCAGCGTACCTTCTCATTACAACTCCGAAAAGGAACATAATTCGGATTGCATTGGAGAGATAGCAGATTGCATTAGTGAGATCCCTCACAGCAAAACAAATCAGGGACACGATACATCCCGTCTACTTACCATCATATTTTCGTATTTTTTTCCTTAGTTTCTACAATATCGATAAGGCGAACACTTTTATTTTGTAATTGGCCGTTTATGTATTAATGTCATTGTCACCGAAAATGAACATGCATGGATAGTGCTTGACATACGACTCGTTTTTCAAATAAGTTCATAAACTCAAACAAGGTCGAATGCCTGCTTATTTTACAAATATAATCATTACAGGTAGCGGTAGCGCAGACGGTAGTAGTCTGTAGCGCGCTCGCATCTCACCAATGCTACCCGGGTTCGATTCCCAGTATCGACATTGTAGACGATAATGGTGTCGTCTGCTCGGAGAAGCGTGGTTTCCCTGGTCGTACTGTTACATCATCAAAACCACTCTAACGCTGTAACCTGCTCGATCGAGGTTATTGAGTAAATACGAGGGGTGTTCGAAATGTAACAGGAAAAATGCCATAACTTTTATTTGAGTAGGGCCATTTTTATAAAATTTCACACAAGGGTACCTTAACTCATCTCGGATATGTTCTATGAACATTTTTACATTGTCATAAGGTATGCGTTTACTAGCGTCACTATGGCAACGTCAAGTAACGTTGAGCGGGGCACGTCGGATTATTCGTTAGTGATATTTTGAAAATCTACATACCGTAACAAGTTACCATCTTCAAATTTTCTCAAAATATTCTCCTGAGTATTTCACATATTTTACCCATCTTTTTACCCATGATGAGAAACATTTTTCAAAGTTCTCTACTGGAATTTTCCGGATAACTACACGAACAAGAACTAGAAGATCGTGAACGTCATCGAAGTGTTGACCGCGCACTTCTGCTTTAATGGCCGTGAACAGGTAAAAATCACACGGGGCCATATCTGGTGAGTAAGAAGGAATCTGTACAGTGTCTATATTAAGTTCAGTAAGGGTTTCCTGGTGATCCATGTGATGGTGCACTATCATGATGTTACTCAAAACACAAAATTTGATAGAGTAGCGCTGCTCCATGTCTGAATTCGAATGATTTCAAAGCGATTACAGTCGCAACTGTAGCATGGCAATGACATCAAAAAAGTTCGCTCGCGTACCTGACGTAATGTAGAAAGTTGGGAAACGTCGACGTGCATTTTCGAGCAATTCTGGCGTCAGAAAATGTATAGTTGCTCTATTTAAAATGTACAAAATTTGAAGAGTTTGTGTAACGTTACAAGTTGCCTCGCTCAACGTTACTTGACGTTACCAGAGTGACGCTAGTGAACGCATACCTTGTGATAAGGTAAACATCTTCATAGAACATATCCGCGATGAGTTAAGGTACCCTTGTGTGAAATTTCATAAACATGGTCCTACTCAAACAAAAGTTATGGCTTTTTTCCTGTTACTTTTCGAACACCCCTCGTATACATGTGTAGCCCGATTAGTATAAACGTATATGTTCACATCGACAAGGAAACAAATTCGTGCAACTTATGTATAGCCCTATTCGTAATAGATGTATAATAAATAAAAGTTTAATTTGACGTAGATCCAATTCATTTCTACATCGTACGACAAACATAATATAAAGGTAACCCATGTAACATACATTTGAAGGTTAGCTCAACAAGTAGCCCATCCTTGTTTTTTTTTCAGAAACTTGAAACTTGGCATGCATTATCTCTTTGTCAAGTTTGACAATGAAATTAAAATGTCGATGTCATGGTCATGAAGAGTTAAATAAAAATCGTATTATTCGTCCTAAAGGAACTAAATTAACTATGTGTTGGCAGGTCCCTGGTGTTGGCGACTTGTTAACTTGTAAAGGCTGTCAAATACCTCAAACGTGTGTCACAGTGTAACTTACTGTCTCAGGGACTCGACACTTAAAGTCAGAATACTAGTATGTTTATTGTTAACCTTAACGGAGATGACAGAGACTTTGTGTCAAGTATTTGTGTATAATATTACATCAAATTTGCATTAAATCCCCGATGTACCCAGCCGTTAATAGAAACAACTGATTAGAAACGTACGCTTCGTTAAAAAGGCACGGTGACCTTTTAACTGTTGTGTTTACAGACACATTACGTGTGCTATAAATAAACCATTTGGATCTGCACACTTCCTGTGTTGTGCTTAGCGTCGTAGAGGATACAGCGTAATTAGTACACACATAGTTATTGGGCATAGTGTGTACAGTTTAATATTATTCAGTTCATTTTTTAGCGTAATTCTCTAAGTTGTAACGCTTCCGAGTGCTTCGTCAACTGTTCAGTTTATGTGTTAATAAGCATATTCTGCCTTTAAAAAATGTCATTGCGGTTGTAATGTTTTTTTTCTGCATTTGAATACTTGCACATGTTTAGATTAGTTCAAAATACAATTGTTTGTTATGCTTATAGCAATAGTTGATTATTAGGTACAAGACATACAATAACTGCGTTAAACATAAGAACGTGTAACGTTCCTGGTAAAACAGAAATTCCTTGTTATGGGTTGGCGAGTTGTCCGTCTTCCGTGCGTCTTCCGTCGTCTGTCCGTTGTCCATCCGTTAACTTTTGTCTTGTTTACGCGATAGAGACTTCATTAATAATCGGATCTTGAAGAAATGTTGCCAGTGTCTTTATATCAATGAAAGCTCAGGTGAGTTCGAAAACCAGCCAGATGGGAATAGTAACACCAGAGTTATGGCCCTTGTTTTGCTGAAAATGCCATATTAAGCCTTGTTTACACTCTAGCACCTTCATTTTGTATTTGATCTTTACGAAACTTTGCCAGTGTATTTATATCAACGGAAGCTCGGATGAGTGGAAAACCAGCCAGAGCGGATCAGTAACACCAGAGTTATGGCCCTTGCTTTGCTGAAAAATGCCATGTTCTGCCTTGTGAACACTCTAGCACCTTCATTTATTATTTGGTCTTTACCAAATTTACACAGATTGTTAATATCAATACAAGCTCGGAACGGTTCGAAAACCAGCCAGATCAAACTATTTATGCCGGAGTTATAGCCTTTGTTTTTGCTAAAAAATGTCATATTTTGCATTGTGAACACTCCAGCACGTTTATTAATTATTTGATCTTTACCAAACTTGCATAGATTGTTAATAGCAATAAAATCTTGGACGAATTTGAAAACCGACCAGATGGGACCATTTACCAATGAGTTATGGCCCTTGTTTTTTTTAAATATGCTATAATTTGGCCTTGTTAACACGATAGGGCTTTCATTTTTCATCGGATCTTTAACAAACTTTACCAGATTGTTGATATTAATAAAAGCTTGAACGAGTTCGAAAACCTGACAGATCGGATTAGTAACACCGGAGTTACGGCCCTTGATTTAGTTAAAAATGCTGTATTTTGCCTCATTAAGACGATAGGGCTTTCATTGGCCAGATTTTAATAAAACTTTGCAGGGATGATCAATACCAAATCCAGTTATGCATATCGTTAGATCTCACTACACACTTAGCTCCCTTGCGTGTGACTGTAGGATGATTCTTACACCATAAAAAGTAGGGGGGTGTTCTTCGGTTTGAGATATTTTAATAATTGCCCATGGATATTTTCTTTTCTTGTTGCAGGTGAGAAAACAATAGTGTGAGATTGGATGAACAGCGATAAGACGACACTGACAGCAAATTGTGACACATTTGTGGGTGCTCAAAATGCGTATGAATTTAGGTGCAAACTGTTTAGTGAAAGACGAAAAGAGTACCTTGACTGCCACCACTCACATTAAAAAAAACACCAAACTGGGCTATTTACCAGATTTTGTGGATTTTTAGGAGCAGCAGTAACTGTATTTTCCCCAAAAAAAACACTTTTAGACTGAAAATGCTTGATTCAGAATGGAAAATTGGACTTTACTGCCTATGGCCAACACAATAAAATCGAAGTGTGTTGTGAGACCTTACCATCTTCCGGTTGAATGATGTTTGGCGGAGTTATGGCCTTTTTAAATGTTTTAATACACAAACTTAGTCCGGACTATTTTTCCTGAACCCCTAGTCGGATTTCAACGAAACTATGTAGGAATGATCAGTACCAGGCCTAGTTGTGCATATCTATGCTATGTTCCGGTTGAATGATTTTTGGCGGAGTAATGGCCCTTTAAACGTTTTAAAACACAAACTATGTCTGGACTAGTTATCCTGAATCCCTTGCTGGATTTCATCGAAACTTTGCAGGGAACCAAGCCTACTTATGCAGGTCATCGCCGTATTTGGTTTGGACGATTTTTGGCGGAGATATTGCCCTTTAAATGTTTTAATACACACATTTTGTCCGGACTAGTTCTCCTTAACTCCTGACTGGACTTCAGTGTAACTTTGCAGGAATAATCAGTACCAGGCCTATTTGTGCATGTCATCGCCGTGTTCCGGCTGACTTCTTTTTGCGGAGTTATAGCCCTTCAAATGTTTTGATGCACAACATTTATCTAGACTAGTCTCTCCTGAACGCCTGGCTGGATTTCAACGAAACTTGGCATTGATGATCAGTACCAAGCCTAGTTGCACATATCATCAGCCTGTTTTTGTTGAATGATTATTGCCCCTTGTACACAAACTTTGTCCAGACTAGTTTTCCTGAACTCCTGACTGGAAACCTGGCAGGAATGATCAGTACCAAGCCATATCGGTGTCGTGTTCCCGACCACAGACACAGCCATTAGAGCGATACAGGCCCTCTTGCGCCTCTTGTTTCAATATATCTGCAAGCAGCGTCAAAGAGAAAACTCGCACTATTTTATAATTACATCACCGTTCATGTAAGATTGAACCCATGACCTCACACATGTGTAGCGGACACTCTATAACTTAGCCACCACCGCGGTATTAAATGTATCAATGTATTAAAAAAACGATTATGAGTTAAAACGGAATTCAAAATTAGGTTATAAACATGTTTATGTTTGAACACAAAGATAAACGCTTACACGTGTTCGACGGTATGCCCTGTTGCTCTTACACTGCCTTCATGATAACTAGCTAACTCGACATGTACAAACTGTTGTTAACTATCTAATCTTAGGTAAAGTTATATTTCATTACAAAATATATAGTTAGATTTAGTCGTGAATATAATTGTAAACCTGAAATCAAGTTAAATTTGGTATCGATGAACGTTTGTCTTGTTTTCTTTTGTAAATTCAATGTTAAAGAATATTGCTGAATACGTCTATTATTCCTGTAACAATATGTTTACGTATTACCATTGTATTACCAAACTGGGATCTACAATAGTGTATTTCCATTGTATTACGAAACTGAGATATGCAATAGTTTATTACCATTGTATTACGAAACTCTGATCTACAATCGTTTATTACCATTGTATTACGAAACTCTGATCTACAATCGTTTATTACCATTGTATTACGAAACTCTGATCTACAATCGTTTATTACCATTGTATTACGAAACTCTGATCTATAATCGTTTATTACCATTGTATTACGAAACTGTGATCTACAGTAATTTATTACCATTGTATTACGAAACTGAGATTTACAACAGTTTTTGGCTTCCTTTCAGAACATACGGTAGTTGTTCAATACCTGTCCGTAAAGATTTCCATAGCGATAATAATGCATAAAGGTAAATGCCGAACTGTATGTCATATATACTGGGCATGTACAAGCAAGGGTTTACGCAAGCTTAAAATAGCTGCCGAGAGACAAGAAGTTAACATACACGGGTGTTAAAACAATATTGAAAAAAAAAATGTTGTCACGGAGACATAAACACGCCACGACCGTGTTTTCTTACATTCTTCCCGATTTTTACCATCAGTTCTTCCTACCAAGCACTTTAAATCAATGTGGGCGACCTCGCTTCTTTCTGTTCAAATACCTTGATATGCCTTACATATTGATTACAATTCACCCTTGTAACACGACGTGCTAGAAGTACACATCATCACAGCAATACAGTTGTTCACATGTAAGGGATACGTGTGCGTTAGCGTGTGCATTACAACACATATAAACTGTTCAGTGTTAGTATGTGTAATTATAAGACTGCGTCATCAAAGTGAAAAATGTAAAGGAACAGTTGCTACCTTACCATTAGCAATAATGAAAACCATATTAATGAAGAAAAAAAAAGAATATCAGCAGGCTTGAACCCCTACCTTCCTCGGCACTAATACGACGCCTCAACCAACTGCGCTATTGAGGCTTGTAAATGTTTTGTCACTAATATACATATAATAATAATGATTACATGCTACATTTCAGTAGACTGGTTTACGAAAACCTCATTTCAGCAAGTAAAATGGTAACCTTTCAACATTACAAAATATGTGTTTATACCATTCAAGTTTTTCAGATGAGTTCTCTAGGAATTCATGTTGTAAAGCATGCTTATCGCCACTTACATGAGTCACAGTCTGTTAACCATAGACAGATATAAAATCCATATAGCCCAGTCTGTTCGCTTGTTTTAGGCCTTGAGCCAGGACCCAACATTTTCGATATTGTTACCAACTCAAGGGACAAATTCTACCATCACTTTTTGAAAAGAACATTGGTATTTCGATTACACTTTTCCATGATAGCAATCTGGAACAGGTAGCTTATATAAAAAAAATCGACCATTAACAGGTTATCTTTATAGAGCTTTCGTCTAATTGTTTGAAGTTCATTTTTACATGTCATGCTTTTGTGAATAATTATCGAGTAATTTTTAAAAGTACAATGCATTTAGTTCTATAATGAGTAAGCAAGCTCGATTTGTTTAAAATCTCTATTTTGCTTCAAATTGTAAGTCAATTTACCCCACCTACTATTGACATATTTTGTATGCATTTAGTTTAATTGATATTGTTTACATTATATGTGTAAACGTATAAGAATCACCAATGTACAACCTTTCTACGATGATTTAAATGATATTATTTATATACAGGGATTTTAGGATAGATTAATGAAATGATGTACTTGGCAACGTTCGATCGTTCATGGCATTGAATATTTGTTCAGTGATTCAGTGATACACACGCTGTACTGGAAGTAGAAGCCTTCCTCCTGCCACATCAATATTATTAAAATGTTCTTATATAGACATCTTTTGCAAAACGACAGAAACAGTCCAAATGATTCTAGAAATTTGCGGTTTTACGCTTTTCATAACTTTTAATTCACTCTTTTATTTTTAGGTTTATGCGCTATTTCAATACTTATTATGATTAAACATTTGGATACTGTATTACATATAAAGACATGCATTAAAAGTAAAAAATGCAAATTGCAACACAAAATCTTATTAGATGTCTATTTCAACGCTTTTTAATAGCAATATATGTATAGTTTAAAGATGTTAACACCTGAATTACCTACCCCACCCACATAAATCACAATGAAAGAATTTTGCATATAAAATGTAAAACTATTATGCATTTGTATGAACCATTTTTGTGTCAACATCGACACTCCATTTACGCTGGAGTCACATATATTATTTTTCTGCCACTGCTCTAGTGATTTGAGTGAGATGGCACCTGAAACAACGCAGGGGTCATGTAGAAGACCTTTAATGAACATGAACAAAATTTTATAAAATGAACATGAATTTGGGGGAGTTCTACCCCTCTGCCTACCCCTCTAATGGGATCTGCAGTGGCCCTATTCTTTGCCCGGGAACCACACGGGGCAAACAATTTATGAAGACAGTTAATGCTTTTATTGTTTCTATTTAAAAGCAAGTATATAAAAATGCATAAGCCTTAGTGAAAATGTCAGTGGAATCCCACTGCATTGCAGTGGAATTTTAGGTTCCCAGTGGGATTCCACTGAATTTAACTCCGCTGGGAATCACTGGATGGATATCCCGATGAAATCGAATATTATATATTTTTCCAGTGTGATTCCACTAGGGGAATCCACTTTATTAAAACATTTGATAATCTTATTCTTCTTTTTTCCTCGACTTCTTTCAGTTTGCATTGTTCCAAACAAACTGTGTTTTAAGATGAGAAGTGAATTTTACTTCTTTAAATTTTTGCTGACAATATTTATTCTTTTATTTATGTAAAGCTGCGTTATTTCTGTGTTTTTTAGGAGTTGAGTTATTTCTGTTTATTTGGAGAGCTGCGTTAAAGCTGCGTTATTTCTGTGGTTTGGGGAGCTGCGTTATTTCTGTGTTTTGGGAGAGCTGCGTTAAAGCTGCGTTGGAGCTACGTTCAAGCTAGTGGTATTGGCCAAGCTAGGATAAAGCTAGCTTCAACACAGCTCTAACGCAGCTTTACACAACACAGCTTTAACGAAGCACCAACAAAAACACAGAAATAACGCAGATTTGACACAGACATACGTTAAGGCTAGCGGTATTGGCCAAGCTGGGATAAAGCTGCGTTTTATCCAGGCTGGGATAAAGCTGCGTTTTTGACTGCCAATACCGCTAGCTTTAGCGGATGTCTAACGTAGGTTTAACATAACTTTTCTGAGCTACAGCTAGCTTTAACCAACTAAAAATTGCATTAAAGCTAGCTTAAAACTAGTTTAAAGCTATACCAATTTCGCTAGGGTAGGCTGAACAGAAATATCTAAATGTCTGTTTCCTTAAGTCAACTGATGAAAACTACAGATGTTTAAAATCGTATAGTATTTTCTGTTAAGGGCTCGGTCCATTTGAAAGACAAACATAATAACTACAAAGAGATGTAAATGGCAAACATGCATTACTTAGTTGTACATGTTACAGGCCACCTTAAGGTTATTTGAAGTCTTTAGAAGTACTTTATTTTTGTGTCACCTGCGTAGCATGGCAGACACTGAGGGATCACTGTGTTGGTCGTCTGTCCGGCGTCTGTCATCCGTCACACTTGAAACTGCAGCCTAACCTTGGCCATAACTTGAATAGTACTCATAAAACTTCACACACATCTTCATCTTACCTCAAGGAATGTTGTCCCTCATGTTCAATAGATCTGACTTTTTGTTTCAAGTTTCGCAGAGTTGTGCCCTTTTTCATACAATTTGACCTACAACTTAACAACTTAACAAGTTAACAAGTATTTGAACTATGTTCATGCAACTTCACACATATATTCATCTTACCCAAAGGAATGTTGTTAACCATGACCATACCAATAACTCTGATTTTCATTTCTTTTTGGCAGAGTTATGGCCCTTTTCATAAACATTAACCTACAACCTAACCAAGCTCATAACTGACCATAATGTGAAAAGTATTTGACCTATGTTCATGGAACTTCACACATATCTTCATATTACTCCAAGGAATATTGCACATGTTTATTAACTCTGACTTCAATTTAGGCAGTTATACGCACCTTTTCTTTAATCTGCAACATATTCTGGCGCAGAACTTGGCAAAGTATTAACTTATGGTCATACAACTTTATACAGTTTTATGCCCCCACTTGGGGGCCCATATATAATTGCACTTGTCCGTCCGTACCTCTACCCAGAAAACTTGTGTCGCGCGATCCTCCATAACTATTGTTACCATGGTCGCGAAACGTTACAGGAATGTTGACCAGCAAGTGAAGTTGTGCACCTGGGTCAAAATAGGGCTGTAAAATATATGGCATTCCCTCCTCCATTACTGTTTAACCCTCGGTCGCCAAAATTTACAGGAATGTTGACGAGAAAGTGGGTTTTCGTTTTTATTTTGGACCAAGAACCAGAGAAATATGGCCCTTAACTTAGTCAAAATATGGGATGAATAAATTGTGTAGCGCCCTCCTCCATTACTATTTAACCCACGGTCGCCAAACTTTACAAGAATGTTGACCAGCAAGTGAAGATGCGTACCTAAGTTGAACGTGTTTATCATTGTTTATGTTCATTATCAAAATGCTATGGCACAGTGACCTAAGTGGGGGCATCCGTGTCCTAAGGACAAATTTGTAGTTTTTTATCACTCATTTAATGCTGAACTATGCCCCTTTTTATAAAACTTTAACCTGTAACCTAACATAGCTCATAACTTCGCCAAATACTGACCTATGGTCATGCAACTATATACAGTTTCTCCTTATCAATTATCTAATGAAGGGTTATGAACCTTTTCATGAACTGTAACAAATAAAACAAATCTGCTCCAATTCATGAAGGATTGCACCCCGATGTTCAAACTTTATAGTCAGATTGTCTGAAATAAGCTCATGACAGCGACACAAGTGTTCCGTGGAACACCCTTTTAGTTATGTAAGGGGAAGGCGTGACCCAATGGATAGCGTTGTGTGCTTAAAACCGGTCTACCCTGATTAAAGTCTCATCAGCGCTACTGAGTTTTGTCAGTGTTCTTGGGTACGACACTTTCCTTTATCCTCGTCTTTCGGATGGGCATCAACCACACTTTCTTGCATATTGGAGTATATCCTCCGAGGGGAACCATAGGAATATATTCGCTAGTAAGAGTAGGGCAGCTTCCCCTCTCTCTGGGGCGGCTCTAAATGACCTATAGTTTGTTGATGAGCTGTTGAACAACATTCAAACCAAATTTTCCCTGGGGCGGCTCTAAATAACCTATAGTTTGTTGATGAGCTGTTAAACAACATTCAAACCAATTTTTCCCTGGGGCGGCTCTAAATAACCTATATTTTGTTGATGAGCTGTTAAACAACATTCAAACCAATTTTTCCCTGGGGCGGCTCTAAATAACCTGTAGTTTGTTGATGAGCTGTTAAACAACGTTCAAACCAATTTTTCTCTGGGGCCGCTCTTAATAACCTGTAGTTTGTTGATGAGCTGTTAAACAACGTCGTTCAAACCAATTTTTCCCTGGGGCGGCTCTAAATAACCTGTAGTTTGTTGATGAGCTGTTAAACAACATTCAAACCAATTTTTCCCTGGGGCGGCTCTAAATAACCTATCATTTGTTGATGAGCTGTTAAAAAACATTCAAACCAATTTTTCCATGGGGCGGCTCTAAATAACCTGTAGTTTGTTGATGAGCTGTTAAACAACATTTAATCCATTTTTCCCCTGGGGGCTCTAACTAACCTGTTGTTTGTTGATGAGCTGTTAAACATTATTCAAACCAATTTTTCCCTGGGGCGGCTCTAAATAACCTGTAGTTTGTTGATGAGCTGTTAAACAACATTCAAACCATTTTTTCCCTGGGGCGGCTCTAAATAACCTGTAGTTTGTTGATGAGGTGTTAAACAATATTTAAACCCATTTTTCCCTGGGGCGGCTCTAAATAACCTGTAGTTTGTTGATGAGCTGTTAAACAACATTCAAACCAATTTTTCCCTGGGGCGGCTCTAAATAACCTATAGTTTGTTGATGAGCTGTTAAACAACATTCAAACCAATGTTTTGTTGAACCCGTTTAATCTCGACTTAGAGATCACTATATCATCCGGGCGTATGTGTGTGAGTTTGTTAGTCCGTCCGTCGGTTAGTACTTGCTTCCGATTTTTATACGCCCGTCTTGGCGGGATGTATTATTTGATCACGCACAGCAGACGGGCAACATTAACATTTATAATCCAATCTTGATGAAACTTGGGGACAATGTTTATGGGCATAGTATATCGGGTCAGGTTCGATAGTCAGCTACATTGCACACATAATGCCCGAGTTACGGACCTTTCATTTTTGAAACTTGATGATTTTAGCGGTTTCCGCCCATAACTTATTATTGATGCAATTAATACAAGTTGATGCATTGTTTGATATTTATAGAAAATAATAAATTTGCATATTAATTCGATTAAAAAGACTTGGTTTAGTTTCTACCACAACTGTTTTTTTTTTTTATAAAAGTGCACTTACTTTTTTACACAGATGCGTGTTAAATGTATTTACAAACAATTTATAATCATTGTACACAGCAACAGCTGTTATAGTGGTATCACACACAAAGAGTTGCTCCCAAAGGGGTTTTGCGTGAAAACGTGATCGGGGTGTTTTTAAAAACGTGACACATGAAACAAACAATATGTTTGCGTGATTGCGTGAAAATTATATCAGCGTGATCCGTGATTTTGGTCTTGATAAAACGTGATCGCGTGATATGGTGACGTGAAACGTGATTTTTTAGTCCTTTTCAGTCTTTTTAGTGTCCCTCCTCCTCCCCGAGCCTCCCCCGAGAGCTGAACTTTCGTACTTGCGCGAACATCTGGCACGGGGAATTCCCGGAAACTGGAGAAGCTCGAGCCTATAGCGCTTCACGTTAAATGTGAAAGTTCTGCTATTTTCACGTGAAGACGTGATCCTTGTTTTTATTTTACGTGATCACGTGAACACCCCCCCCCCCCCACTTTGGGACCCTCTTGCTAGTTCCTCACACTTGCTATTTCAGTTAGGTCAGTGAAGTAATAAGAGATTAGTACATGTTATTGCCCGCTGCACAATCTCTGTAAAGAGACACTGAAGAGAATAAATAAATGTCCCTTTATTGTAATTGTTTGTGATGTAGATGTTAAGTGGATGTTAAGTTTCGCGTGTCTCACTAATTCCTATTGTTTTGAAGTGGCTGTAAATGATTTAAATGCACTTTGCTAACTATGGTTGGGTAATTTTGATTTTGCAACAGTTTCAGTTTCAGTTTCAGTTTTCTTTTTCTAATTTTTCCTGTTTGTGAAGTGGCAGTGAAGTGTTCAAGTGCTTGCACCGACCCACCATATGTCTCATATATCGTTTTAAGTGGCCTCTACGGGTTATTTTAATTTTGAAACAATTGTAGATCGCGTCATTTTCTATATCATTTACTACTAGCCAATATTTATAAACAAAAAAGGAAGTAAAAATCGGGACAAAAAAAAAGTAATTATATGCTTATTCTTGCATATCCACGTTTTATACGAGTCCTGGAAAATCTGATATTACACGTGGGGTCATATGAAAGTCATGCGCATCAACAATAGGGCCTAATGTAATATCAAATCATTAAAAAAGCGACGTCATGTCATTGTGTAAGTATACATTCTTGCTTATGATATAATTTTCATAAACCTGAAGGTCTGAGCCTAAACCGTGCTATAAATGCCGGTATATTTCAGCCGTGCTATAAATGACAGAATCGGCAGTTATACACTGGTCTACTGAATTTTACACGCGCGTAGTTGTAATGTTTACACACAACCTGTCGATCAAATATGTAAAACACGACTACCCATTATCCAAACAGCACTCCTTGACATTGGATTTGCCCAATAATATACACAGGCGATTGGCTGCAATAATCAAAACATGGGTCATGCCCATGCTACGTGATAATGCTATCTTGTGATAGATTCGAGCTGTTATTTTTACTGAAAACTGCAACGCCTTAAAACTTCTTGCACAGCGTAGTTGGATAAACGGCTATGGTACAAAACATTTATAGCATATTTTTCTCGTATACGATTTATACTGAACTCTCGGGCCGCAGGCCGGGCCCGAGAGAAGCAGTATAAATCGCATATACTCGAAAAATTATACTATATATATTACATATACTCGAAAAATAGTGCTATAAATATTACTTGTTCCTATCATTAGCTTCTACTTGCTTCTCGCACTGGTTCATGTTGGTTGAATTTGCAATGTCGAGTGCATATAAAATAATACAAATGGCTTAATGTGTCGATCCTCTCGGATTTTCATGTTCATTTAGAGGAGTTTCTCCCAAACATCAGACGAGGAATTCGTACTCTTTCAGTCGGCTGGAGTGGCCTAGTGGATAACTTGTAATCCAAAGAACCCGGATGCAAGCCTTACCGGCACCACTGAATTTCGTCGGTGTATTCTTGAACACGACACTTGAATGATGTAATGATGTAAACCGGGCGGTATCGGAGTATATCCTTCGAACACGTCAATGAACCAAAGGCATATATTCGTCAGTAAGAGTAGTGCAGGTACCCGGATTCCTATTTATTTATCAACTTGAAAGTGAAAGTAGAATATATTAAGAGGTGTCGAATGAATGCAGTTTGTTCACAGTGTCAACAAAGATCAGAATTTTATTTTCTTAAATGCCACGTGCTCCCTACTTTTCTCTGCAGTATTCTAGAGAGGAAGCTCATATCACTAAGAATATGTAAGTACATCTTAGTTTGAACTTGTTTGAAACAATTGTAACTGGCAAGCTTGGGAAATTTGTCAATGGGATTTGTCTTACTTCCGGAATACCTATAACTATAGAAGGTCACGGCATGCATGTCGATACCTATGGAGAAGTAGTACATATCTTTGATTTGAACTACACCCAGGTCAATCACACGAGACATGCATACTATTTAATGGAAACTAATCCGCCAAATAACGGCAAAATGGCACTACAAAACCGTTTATCAGAAATCTGTCCTGATATTCATGTCATATAATAATGTATATGTGCCGATTAAAAGTATAGAATTGTTCACGGGTTCTTGAATACCCGTAAATGAATATGCGTAAAAGATTATGAGTTAGTAACTCTTAATTTAACGCACCAGTTTTGGGGTTTGGCCTAGCTGGTTAAAGCCATTTATATTGTGTCTATAGAGTTTGGATTCTCAAAATATGTAAGTTATATATATACTGATAAAAATAAGTTTAGCAAGTAAATAACATAAATCCCGTTGACCAGATTCTAGGATATGTGTAGAAGCGGTCATGGGCAATATAATTTACATAAATATCAGCTATATAAAGGGAATAAGTCTAAAAAAATATATGCGAAAACAATAGCAACATGTGGTAATCTACATGTTTTACAGAAATTATAATTTCGCTCTTATTTCAATGTAAAGGGAGGTAATTTCATAAATGGTAAACTTTGGTTCCCTTTATCTTTATAATGGCTAGGAAATGTGTCGATTGTTTTAGAGATTTTTATAACTTGAGGCCCATAATAGATATTTTGTAATGTTTAATCTTGCTCTTTACCTTATTTGTATTTTTAAATGTGAAATAGCATATTTTAACTAAATGGGAGATAACTCTGATACTTACATTGGAATACAAAAAGTAAGTCAGGAAAAAGCAGATCAACCTATGTTATGCCGATGATTTAAAATACTTCACAATATAAAATAACATTACATTTATTTAAGCGAGATGTGCATAAGGGCTTGCTAAACTTTATTTTTTTCAGTATGTATATCTCGTCGTCAGTAGGTTAAATTTAGAACGATGTACATATGTTGTAAAATTCGGCTTTGTTGGCGGGATAGCTACTTTAATTCAATTAATGTCATTAACAGTGAGAATACATGCAGTAGAGGAGACCGGACATGACCTATATGTCGTTCAAAGTAGATCACAGCGATCCGAAATTTTGCAAATGATGTTAGATGCATATAAGAAACATGCTGGTGAAGGTTGGTGGAAATCCTGCAAGAAATATGCGAGATTATAAGAATCTTTCATGGGTATCCGGTGAAGATAGGGAATTCCAACCCGTGGAATAAGTGTTTTGTCGGAACCGAGGCTCTGCCGAGGTTCCGATTAAAACACGTGTACCGAGGGTTGGAATTCCCTATCTGAACCGAATACCCATGATAGATTCTTTTTCTTGCATATCAGAGACATGTTGTGCGTTGACACCACCAGCTACTAACGTTTTGCATGTTTTCCTGCATACCGGATGTTGGCGCGCGTGAATTTTATCTCGACCCTAGGGTGAGATGGAAATATCTAGCCCCGGTAAAATGACGGATATCCTTGTCCGGCATGCAAGAAAAGCATGTCTTTGCGGAGACCGGACGTGACCTATAATTCGTTCAAGGTGGGTCGCAGCGACCATACATTTAGCACACACGATGTTAGATGCATATAAGGAACACGCTGGCGGAGATTAGTGAATATCCTGCAAGAAAGGGTGCAAGATACCCATCTCGCAGCGGAGACTGGCCATGACCTATATTTCGTCGAAAAATAGGCCACAGCCACATGACGTTTGCTGGTAAAATCATTCAAATAATGAAAAATATATAAACAAATGAAAGTCGGAGGCACGGAAGAACGAACGCAAGTTAACCTACTGACACGTACGTGTGCCCGGACGACATTGTGATCGTTAAGCGGGCTCGGCAAAAAACATAAGAGCTATGATTCTGACAGCTAATTTCTGCATACGTTACCCCAATCTCAACGTTAGCAATCAAGAAAAAATTGAGTTTACACGTGCTGATATGGTTCTATAGATTATAATTATTGTATTCATCTCCACAGAATATACTTGACTAATCGTATTTGACTGTTATTCCGGTATTCAAACTCATACGTGTATACACATATGTAGCAATAAATACTCCTCTCTCACCGCTCTAGTTCTCTGCATTTATCAGATTTGTACCTTGATATTTTAGCTTTATAAACAGGGAAACAGCATGTTCATTATTTGCGGCATAATTGCGAATTAAAGTACGATCCCTACCCCCATAAACTCTCCCACCGAAAGTGGAGAAGAGTGTATCTTTACTATCCCGGCCACGGTTTCGTTAAAAAATACAAGTACGTACATGTACACGATTCCCTTCAACTGTTGTACCATCTTAATTGTTCAAAACGTTCAATGGTGATTAGTGTTATCGGTCAAACTATCTTAAGTGGCCGCCCCAATCTGTATCAAGCCACCATACATCTCATAATCTGTCACTACTAGTCTGTTTAATTAACCTGTATTGAGAAACCACAAATCTTAAGACACCATTTATAATAGGTCCCTTGGGTGGTCGCTGAATAGAGGTTATACTGTATAAGTTAGGTAACATAAGTACATTATTAGCAACGATCAGATCTTGATGCGAAGCAAGTTTGATCTAAACACCTGATATACGGAAATAACACTTATTTATAACAATTTGAGGACTGGTACACACAATGTTCTAGCTGGACACATATTTAGCTGGCTTCTTAAATATAGCTTGACAATTGTTTTCTTCAAATACATATTTAATGTAAGTTTTAAACCAGTCTATTGACCAGAATGACAGATTCCCATTAAAGTGTTACTACTTTCAAAGAACGTTAACCGATTTATCAAGCCGGATATTGTCAAACTGGATTTGAATGTCGAACCAATGAACACTTTGCGAGAATGTTGAACGTGCAACTTGGTCCCATGGCAATGTCGAACTCAGGCTGCCGAATTTTGTTGAATTATGGCCTACAATAACCAAATGCTGAACACCAGACTTCGAACTCCAATCTAACTTCTTACAACTTTTGTTTTTAAATTTAACAATCTACAGTCTGAAGCCTAACACAGTGACAGAATAATTATTCTGACAGAATAAATACTCTTTGGGCAACTTCTCTTGTTTATTTGCGTGCCATTACTGGTAACACTAGAGAAACCAGGCAGGGGAGCACCCGGCAGCTCCCTAAAGAAACTAATCCGCCAATAACGGCAAAATTACACTACAAAACCGTTTATCAAAACTCTATCCAGGTGTTCAAGTCGTATAATAATGTATATGTGCCGATTAAAAGTAAAGTTTTATTTCCGGTTTTTAAAATACCCGTGATGGAATATACGTAAAATGAATTATGAGTTGGTAACCTTTTATTCGACGCTCCAGTTTTGGGGTTTGGCCTGGCTGGTTAAAGCCGTTTATATTGTAGTCTATTAGGATAAGTTATATATACTCGTATATACCTCGTCGTCAGTGTGTTTAGAAAAAGTGTACATACGTTGTTAAATGTGGCTGTCGTTGGCGGGATATCTACTTTAAGGCTGCATTTAGCCGAAACTGTTAGCTTATAAAACAAACTCTTCAGAATGTACCATTTTACATCTAACCTTTTAAAGTTTCTGGGGAAGCATGCCTCAATCCCCCATAACAATTTCGCCCCTAAGGTGCTCAATTGCTTGGCCGTACACTACTTTAAAACGGCCAGCTACGCCCTGATTATCCGGATTAACGTGTCAATGTAACCTAAGTGAAATATATTGCATATAATGCCTGGGGGCACACATTCTTACTCCCGGGCGTAGATCTAATTTGAGGGGGAAAATCATAAAAAGTTGAAAATGCAATAAAATTCAGTAAGGGTGGGGCTCCCCAATGCCCTCTGCCCCTCTCTCCACCCCCTACCTCCCCCACCCCCTCCGTGCCGTTTTATCCAACTCGGCGCTTCATACAATGTATTAGGAGTGTCGTGTTTCTATGGTGTTTTACGTCATTTTCACATTTAAAATGTATATATGACGATCAATTATTTTTTGAGGTGGAGGCAGATCACCCACTTTTCCTGGGTAGAACCAGTAATGTACACCTCCTGCCATCCATAAGAATCAACACTTCTTCACTTACGAGTGGCTTGAAAAGTAACCACGCTACGCCTCTGAACGCCAGTATATATTTTTATTTATTTTTGTTAAAGTAGCTATCCCGTCAACAACGGCCACATTTTACAACATATGTAGATCGGTACCGTTTCTAAAACTACTGACGACGAGGTAAACATTATATATAACTTACATATTTTGAGAATCCCAAACTCTACTGTATAGAAACAGTAGACTAGAATTAACCATCGAGGCCAAACCCCAAAAATGTAGCTTCGAATTAAGAGTTACCAACTCATAATTCGTTTTACGCATAATCAATCATGGGTATTTCAAGAACCCATGAATAAACCTTCCCTGTTAAATCGGCACATGTATTTGCATTAGTATATGACCTAAACATCTGGATAGAGTTTTGATAAACGGTTTGTAGTGTAATTTTGCCATTATTTGGCGAGTTAGTTTCTTTAAATAATAGTCTCTAGATCTACTGGTACATTAGATCTACTGTATATGAATTTTTTTCATCATTTTTATTTTTCATCATTATTTAATTTAAATTAATCGATACAGAGTCTAGACTATTTGTTAGAAGTCGTGCAGGTAACGTTATACTAAAATAATCATTGACGTCATCTAAGTTAAGGCTTCGCGTGATACGTGAAAACGTGACGTCATATTATAAAATACGTGACGTCAAATAAATCATGAATTGAATGTTGTTTAACGGCTCATCAACACAGTATAGGTTATTTAGAGCCGCCCCAGAGAGAGGGGAAGGATACATAGGAATCCGGGAACCTGCCCTACTCGTATTATCAAATAGATTCCTATGGTTCTTTTACGAGCTCGGAGGATAAACCGATACACGGGACCGCCCGGTTTACGTCCCCATCCAACGGACGAGGCTGAGGGAAAGTGTCTTGCCCAAGAACACACCGACGGAACTCATAGGCAACACGGAGTATTGAACCCGGGGCCTCGGGTTACAAATCCGCCGCGCTACCGACTACGCCACGCCATCATGAATAAAATGGTTCACCGATTAATAAACCTACTTAGAATGCACCTATCTAGATATATGTCTATTATTTCATGAATATAATTTCATTGGGCATGTTGTGTTTCTTTCGAGTGAAAAATAACAGCCGTTCGTAGACTTATAGATATGTAGGTGAGTATTCTGCGACCGGTCGTGGACATGGCTACGAACGGCTGTAATCATAGGAAAATATCCGTTAGTGGACACGGTAAAATTGTACATTGTACTCCTGATAACATGCCAAATATCAACATTTTACGAAATGTCCACTAAGGGATGCTTTTTTTCACAATGGCACGAACGGCTGGATCCAGTAGTATATATATATGAAGAAGTCCAACACGTGCCGCCCATGTGGAGCGAAGCGATGTTGCATATGCCCGTACATCATGGAGTCTGACAGGTTCACCGATGTAAACGGGAATACATACAAAGTGAGGATCTTGATCACCTGCAAATCAACCAATGTAGTGTATGCAGTGTACTGTAGGTGTTGCCAAGGATACATCTATGTGGGAGAGACGGGCGATACCCTGTATCAGAGACATTTGCTGAACCTATCCCGAATACGGACACAGTACAACGATCCGGTGGCAGCACACTTTTACACAGATGGACACAGTGTCAGTGATTTTAGAGTGATGGGTTTGGAGAAACTGAATGGGGACGAGCAATACCGGAAAACCATTGAGCAGTTATGGAAGAGTAAGCTGCGAACATACCGGCCATATATATGGCGTCAATCTGAAGGAATAGCGCGCCATTACACTCGACGTTATGACGCGCGCACTACGACGTCACGTCCGTTTTACTTGTATACATTGACTAGTAAATTAGCCCTAATGAAGGACGTCAGTCCGAAAGCTTGGTGGAGTTAAACAATTTAACATCGATACTTTATTTTTTATATATATATACAAATATATAAATAAAGTTCAAATTTTCCACCAAAAACAAGCCATAACAACTGACTCCAAAAACTCTTCCAAATCTCACTCCAAGACTCCACTCCAGCTTTTAGACCATGCCGTCTTCGCTGCAGCTAATAACTCAGCGGGGATGAGATCTCTGCGATAAGCATGGGCGAATCCAGAGGGGGCGGAGCCGGCGTGCACACCCCTAAAACCTTATTAAGTATGTTTACACCTGCCATAAAATGGACTACGCCTGGTTGAATTTTGACCCAGGGGTCATTTCTCAACGGATTGTGATCAAAAGTTAACGTTGAAAGCTCACCCACCCCTCGTTAATTAATACCGTCCACACGTGAAATTATGACCCTCGTTGAATTCTGACTCGGCAGGACCAATTCTCAACGTTGAGACAACTGACCCTCCAGTCCTCTAAATCTAACACATATAGATGACTGACTATGCTTCACTTTCTCGTAATAGAATCATGTAGATCATTGATAGGAACTACTATAGTAACCCACATGTGTTACATTACATTTTAACGGACTTGCAGAAATGGTTCCTAGAGATGATAACGTAGGATAATCATTCTGTGTCCGGGAAGTAAACACTAAATTCTGACGAGTGCAAATCGTTTGAAGGCGTAAATGCAGGTGCGGCGGGACTGTTTTCGACGCACATATTTTCGAGATCACCGCACCTAGATATATAGAGGATATTTGTTGTTTTGGAGTGAATAAGTATAGGATAGAGCATGAGTTTTGCACGTGTACGGGGAGATAATGCACGAGCGTTAGCATGTATTTATACCACAATAACTAACATATGCTGTGTATATCCTCGGGTATTACACGATGCATAGTGTGCATTTAGGCTATTGTGGTATAACATATTTTATTTCATCGAAAAGTGAGAAAACTTTATATTTTCACGAATGCGAAGCAGACTGAAAATATAAAAGTATTCTAACTTCGAGATGAAATAAAATATGTTATTCACTCCATAACAACAAATTTTCCTTTTATTGTATGATTTTACAAACAATTATTCAACCAATGTCAGTAGCTAAGCCGTTTTACTCACTTGGCTACGTGCCCTGTTTATGTTGACGTAACGAAACGTTACATGACGTCACTTTTTTTGAAACCGTTAACGTCAAAGAAAGAAAGTAATTAAATAAACAATGGATTTAACAGTATAACAGTTGGAATATCTTGTGAACTGTTTTACTTTTCATCTGTGTTGGTTGTACATTAAAAAAGTAGTTCCGGCAGCTACTGTGGAATAAAACTCTATATTGCACAGTGTGGAATAACACTTTTATTTCACTGATAAAATACAGTGTTTCATTGCTTATCATAAAATAAATAATTATATTCAACATTTTCTAAGAATTTAAAAGCCTATAACGTGTTTGGTACTTAAAAGTTCATTTCAGAAAATATTTTAAATAACAATATGCCAGGCAACATGATGTTAACCTCCACACAGTTGAGGTCTGCTTGTTCAAAAATCGTTCTTCGGGGGCTTTATGGAAGCACATTGGCGAACCCTACAGACCAAAGTAAGCGTCATTTATTTAGGCGTCCAACTATGTGTGTAAAATGATACCCCGATGGCCCTGGAAACATATAGAACGATTCAGTCAAATTGCTGGTTACAAAGCCCTACAATTCTCCGAAAAAGGAAACTAAATCTAACTCTAAAATTAAAATAAAATGTTTGGTTGACGACCTTGCGCGTTTAAAATTCAAAATGTGTCAAGATAAATAAACTCGCGCGTATAAATATATACGTGCGCGTGTACTTTTATATACACGCGTACTTATAAGTATACACGTGCACGTCTAAAAATACATGCGCACGTATAAGAATGCACGTGCACGTATAAATATACAAGTGCGCATATAAAAATACACGTGCACGTATAAATGTAAAAATACACGTACATGTGTATTTTATACGTGAACGTGCATATTTATACATGTGCGTGTATATTTATACGTGCACGTGTATCGGTGATCGCTTTACTGGACTTTTGACCCACATGGTACGTCATTATATTGTGTGCATTTAGTTTATTTATCATCGCTACCGGACATTCCCATATGAGCGTCACCTTAATTTTAATTGTTAGTCGGTTTACGGGAAATAGTGCAGGAGACAGAAAGATCATTTGGTTACAGTTTCCCCTACGTTAACGTGCTCGGTGTAGCACGGACACAGGGACCTCGGTTTAAAGTATCACCCGAAAGATTGTTAGTAATTTTAGTTGGAGAGCACGGAGATCGAACACAAAACCCCTGACTCTGGAGTCAAAACCCCTGACTCTGGAGTGAGGAGTGCTACCTACTGCACTATCGGGGCTAACACCCCAACTTACCATATAATACAAAGACAGGTTAAAAGTCCGTTTTAGCGGGAGTTCTCTCTGTATCCTCTGTTCCCCGTTATCCCGACTCATATGGATATCAATTGACCGGTAGCGAGGATAAATAAACTGAACATATATGTACATATACGCAGGGGCAAACGTCAGTCACTACAGAGGTGGATTTTGGTCGAAAGCGCGACAAGGATTTCAGTCGAAAACACACGGATTACGGTCGAAAATCACGTCATTTGGTCGAAAGCAATGCTTTGTCTGACAGCATCTGGATAAGGAGATTGAGTACAGAATGGTATTTTTATATTTATCGTTTTAATTTCACGTTTGGGCTACTCGATAAAGCATCATATATGCATATGATAAGCGCATAGGCTATATTATCTCATATGTGTTGCTTGTGTGTGTCATTTATGACAACGTTCAATGCTAAAATACAAAATGACGGAATTTTCCTTGATTTTGATATATCTAAATAACTAAATATTAATCTATGATCTTAATATCGAAAGTTATTAAGACTTTCATTCACACTACATGAACGAGTCAACTTAATTGATAACAATCTGTCAGAATGAATAAGTATAAAAGTATAAAACGCATACAACACAGACTTGTTAATCTTGATATGTCGAAAACAAAATTGACAAAAAGTTACAAATGCGCAAACAGATACTTACTAATTCAGTTTTGTTATATACAGGTGTACGCATATGTTGCGTAGAATGCAGTGTATGCTGATTTAAAGCGCGGACGGTTTACGGAAACAAACACTCACACCGTAAATGGTTATTCATTAAAATTGATCCTGCATATGGTAGGTGTACGGACATTTATTTGTCCCGTACATTATCAATGTACGGTGTCCCGTACATTATCAATGTACGAATGTATGATATTGATCCCGTAAAATGTACGTGTACGGATATGTGCACGATTCCCGTTCACAGTGGATGTACGGACTTCTTTTTCAGATCCCGTACACCGTGTGTGCACGGACATGTTCACCATCCCGTTCACACTGCGTGTACGGACTTCTTTTCAGATCCCGTTCTCAGTGACTGTACGGATTTCTTTTCAGATCGGGTGTACGGACCTTTACACTCAACCCGTACTTTACACTCAACCCGTACACCGGGAGTATACGGACTTAGGCCATGGATCCCGTACATCTTGGGTGTACATGTCCGTATTATTTTAATACGCCTGTTAAGTATTAGCTTCATGTTCAGAATTTTAACCCCAGGTGAAAGGTGGATAAGTAGGTTTATAATACTAATAATGTATTAAAATGAATGGTGGCACAAATAGTATGGACATACATGTATGGTACGTATGTTTTATTGTGAAAAATAAAAACGTCAGTTCTTTTGAAATTTCAAGAGGTCATGAAGCGGCTCCTAGCTGTATACACCTTTCAATTTCGTTTGCCAGGTATATTGCATTTAATGGATTCAATTATATACACGCATGTACTAATTCATTACATGCATATGTCTACATTTTATTTCCATCTGCACTATGCTGTTGTTGTTTTTTAATGACCGTTAAAAAATTACCCGACATCTGATCAAAATTTAACGCCGATCAGTTTTCAACGACTGTAAAAATCAAAATTTAATGTTGAAAAGTGATCTTGGGTCAACTTTCCTTTTCAATTGTACGATTACTTCACAGGCTGTGGACCCTATTATGACGCCTACCTAGCCCAATGGGACGGTGGCGTTTGATGTGTGTCTATGATCTTTCCTGTCGTTGTGTTGTGTTTTTTTTTGCGTGTTAACCCATTTTTGGAAAACTTACGCCCCCACCCCTAACATGAAATCCTGGATCCGCCCCTGATAAGCACATTATTCACAGTTCACTTTAAACGAACACATGGCAATCTTGGAGTGTTTTAAATGGGTGACTCGATTTATATATCCAGATCATATTTACTTTTAACCCGGTTACATTTAAACAAATACAATTTTAAGCATTTACTTTTTCGTCTTATTCTACTATAGGTTTTAATATTTGGTGCAATAATATCAAAACTGAATAATAAAAATTGCTTATTACTATTCTCATAATTAATATCAATCATTGAACAAATGTAAGTTATCCAGAAAAACTAGCGGGACGCCGCGAGTTTTAAAAACAATATCAAGATTGCCGTGAGTCCCTTTAATACAAATAGGACAGTTCGGTAAAGAAAGCATTTAGCTTCTGTGAGTCAGGGTTCTTGAATATATAATCCTATAAACATGTACATAACAACCATGTGTGGGGTCAAATAAGATAACAAGTGGACAATGAAGATTATGAATAACGACTGAATATATATTGTCATGTATCCACAATTCATGTGTAGCATCTTACATACAATATATTAGTAGATATTCTGAAAAACACTCGAAACATTCCTTACAACTAATATTCGTATTACACGCTGTAATCTCTTCAATTTAAAGGGACACACGACAATCTTCTATCAAATATCAAACACTGAAATTAGAGTCTCGATTTTATCATTTTGACTTTATATCCGATTGCATATAATTAAATAAAATTTAAATTTTCCTTGTTTTCGTCTTATTCTACCTGGTCTTAAATATACTATTGGTGCAATATAATCAACAGTTAATAATATGCTAAAACAAATCGCTTTAAACTATTATTATAATTAATATTAATGTTTGAACAAATGCAAGTTGTGTCGAAAATTAACGGGACGCCGTGAATTTTTCAAACATCAAGATTGCCGTGTGTGCCTTTTATAATTAAGACATCTCTTCAATGGTGGTGCGTTCGTGCTACCTAGTTTAGACAGTGTAATGAGGTTTTCGATTGGTCGAATGATTTTATCGGTTTCCATTGAGTGCAGTGACCGTTCTGGCCAGCTAATTTCTACCGCGTTAGAAAATGTTTTACCCGGAACAAGTAACGCGTTACTAAATCGAGAGTAACGCGTTAGAAAACTGACAATAATCGCTTTTTTTCAGTTAAACAGAAACGAGAAATCTCATCTCTAACGCGTTAGAAAATCGGGAGTAACGCGTTAGAGATTGAATAAGTAACTTTTGGACGTATGACACGAACCAGTGAAGTAATAATCGATTATTAACAGCTACTCATATTGATTAAATATACGTTGTAACAAAACATGTCTAGTATAACATTGCAATGTTTTTAAATGGGGGGTACATCGGGGTTTTCGTTGTATCTAAGAGTCCAACTTATAATTGTCAAAAAATTTTATGTTCATAAACACGACTCTTTATTTACAATGCAACTTATTGTTCACAGTAATATGTGCTATCCTAGGTTATGTAATTAGAAACTAAGTTTACGTTCATTCATAGTGTTGAGAAATACCGAACTGTGGCGAAATACTTAATACGCACAATAGTCGAACAGGATGTTTATGATCTATTTATGAATCTCAGGAAGTTTACAATTACGATATAATTATGTTAAAATGCCGAACTGTATGTTCATTTTAGTGGCTACTTTTACTAGGGATATTGTGAACATTATTTTAATAAACAGTTGTTATCAAAATGCTTAATTCTGAAACTTTCATTTATTGTGTGTTTAACAGTTTCTAATAAACAGCATGTAGATCCGATTAAAATGCAAATAAAATGTCGGTTTATGTTATTTAGCACCTTTCGAAAACAACATTGTGAGATGTCCCCTCGGATGTGATTGTTCTCGTTAACGGATACTCAACGTGTACCTTACATATATCATCGAGTGGGGTGAGTGCATGAAGAACGCATAGAAGCAAATTGAATTCGCTGACATAAAAAAAATAACAGTTAAATAAATATTTAAAAAAAAAGGTTGCTAGTAATTAAATCAAATAATAAATAATACTGTATAATGTTTGATGACCACAGGTCAATATTTTGCCACGTTATGAGGAGATTAGGTTAGGTTGCATGTTAACATTTTATGAAATAGGTCAAATATGGCCAGTTATGAGCGTGGTTAGGTTGCAGGATCCAGTTTTATGAAAGGGCTTTCAAAATGAAAGTCAGAGTTAGTGGTCATGGGTAACAATATTCTGTGTGGTAAGATTAATATGTGTGTGAAGTTTCATGAACATAGGTC